>JAUEJL010138057.1:0-10925 GCA_032274825.1 Drosophyllum lusitanicum | reverse complement strand
GACAAATGTTGTCAACAAATCCATGGTCACACAGACCAACTTCAACTGAGTTCATCTCTTGGCTTGTCTTCCTTCTTGGAGTACTAAGATCTCTTTGATAACCCTTAAAAAAACTTAATTCTTTAAACTTTAAAACCGTAATTGTTTAAAAACTTTGAGAAAAAAACTTAAACACTTTTAAAACTTTAAATACCTTTTTTTTTTAACTTACAATCTTAAAAACTTTAAATCACTTTTAAAACTGTTTAAAACTTAAAAATTGAAAAACTTTAATCTTAAAAACTTTATAAACCTTTAAAACTTAACAATCTTTTAAACTTTAATAAACCTTAAAACTTTGATATTTTTTAAAACTTAACAAACCTTTTAAAACCTTAAAAACTCAAACCTTTAACCAAATATTGGTTTAAAACTCTGAAAAACTTTGAAACCTTATTAATCTTGAAAATCTTAAACTTTTAATTCTTAAATCTTTAAAAACTTAAAAGACTTGTAATTTATAAAAAACTAATTAAAAACTTTAATCATTTAATTAATCTTAAAAACTTAAATAGTAAGAACTTTTCTTGTATTAAAACTTTAATTTAAAAAACTTAAACTTAATATATTAAAAAACGTGTGTTTCTTTTAAAACACTTAACCGGCCCATTTGAAAAAAGATTAGGGTTTTAAAAACGTTCTTCCTTTTTCCTTTTGCCAGTCTGTCGTTTCCTTTTTTCAACCTTTGTTCCTCCGAGAAAAAAAATACGAAGGTTCTTCTTCTTCTTCTTCGGCGGTTTCTCTGATGGTTGTTCCGATCGGTGCTTCTTGTCGAGTGGTTCTCGACTTCGGTTCGAGTGGTGCGATGCTTTCTGCCTTCGTGCCTTCGATCGGTGGTCGCTCTGACCGTTTGGTTTTCTCCGGTCGTCTTCTCCGGTGAGGTAAGTCCCCTTTCTCCGATTTAGTGTGCCGGGTGGTAGTTCCTTGTTGAAACAACCGCCCTTGGTATCTTATTGTGATGAATCAAAAACAAACCCAGATGGGATGTTCTTCCTCTGCCTCTGATTCGAAAAAATTAGGGTTTCGATTTCTTAGTAGATGATGAGAACCTTGGTGTTAACCTCGGCTCTGATACCAAATGATGGGATCTAAACTTAAAAAACACATAAACTAAACTTCAAACTTTCAAATCTTCATTATAATCTTAATATATCCGAATCTCTGTTTAAAACTTCATACTTTCCAAACTTAGTGTTTACAAACGAAAATACATATTTATAGACATCAGGACTGGCGGTTTTCAAGTGGGTCCGGTCGGCGGTTACTATGTCGGCTGCGGCAGCCGGCGGCTAAGGGGTGGTGGTCCACGGAGTTTGTACATATAAACTTATAAACCTAAGTTTTACTAATAATAATAATAATAATACTAAAAAACTATTAATCTTTTGACAATTAATTCCAACATTTCTTTTAAGCTAATTAATTTTATTTTCATTTGACCTGTTTGAAATAAAACAAAACCTAAATAGACTCGTATATAAGTAAATGCATAAAAATTATTCATTCTGTTTTTAACTACATTTGATATAGAAGTAACTAACCATTGAATGATAATTGTTAGAACCTAGAGGGGGTGAATAGGTTTTAAGTCCACCTTTTGAAGTTTTTATAACTTAAAGTATTGTAAACAATATATATATATATAGATAAATAAATAAAAGAGAAGAAAGATATCATGAATAGTATGAAGTGCACACAATTGGTGATATCTTTCATCTCTTTTATTTTTATAATACTTTGAAAAGTTGTAAAAACTTTAAAAGGTGGACTTAAAACCTATTCAACCCCCTCTAGGTTCTAACAATAATAAAGGATAACCAAGATTGAAGATCAACATACCTGAGAATCTCGTTGAATATTTGTAGTATCATTCATAATTGCTTTAGCAATACCAAAATCGATTAGCTTCAATGATCCTCTAACAAGGAGAAAGTTAGCCGGCTTCAAGTCTGAGTGCACAATACGTTCCTCATGGATGGTTTTGACAGCTAAAAGTATTTGCTGGCATTCATTAGAAAAGATATTTACGTATTAGATTACTTGCAAGGATACATTTCACAGTATATAAAATTTAAATGATTATTACACTTTTTTTAAGAAAGGCAATATATTAAAAAGAAAACTAGCAAGTTGCTAGAATATACAATAAAAATACATGAAATTTTACCCCAATTACACCTGAAAACTTGATTCAAACAGGTGAACTCTCGAACCTAACAACCTCTAACGGCAGACACTCTAACCTAACGACCTCGAACAGCAAACAGCCGAACACTAGATCCTAACAACCTCAACCCACAACCTGAAAACTCGAAACAAACAGAGAACACTCAAACCTAATGAACACTCGAACCTAACAACCTCGACCCACAACATGAAAACTCGAAACGACCAGCGAACGATCGAACCCACAACCTGAAAACTCAAACCGACCCAGCGAACAATTGAACCCCACAATCTGAAAACTCGAACCACAAAACTTGAAGCGAACAGCGACTGCAACCTTAAAACCTCTGAAGCTCGAACCAGAATGGATGAACTACAACCTGAGAAACTCGACCGGACATCAGCATCGGCAACTCAAACGGACCTGAACTCAAACGGATCTGATCTCTGAACCACAACCTGAGCTTGAACTCGTACTTACAATCTGAATTTGAATGGACAGCAACTCGAACGGATCTGATATCTGAACCACAACCTTGAACTCTTCAATGATTTCCTCCATCGGCAACTCGAACTTACAATCTGAACTCGAATGGACAGCAACTCGAACAGACTTGATCTCTGAACCACAACATGAGCACGACTGGATATCGGCGAACTTACAATTAGAGCGACAACCTTGAACCCGAACCAGAAAAACACGAAACTCTCAATCGGAACTTCAAAATGAAAAGGAAAGTAAAAGAAGAAGAGGGAAGGTCCTCCGGACCGCCGGCTTACGCGGACGGCCGGAGAAGTGGGGTTGGCGGCGGCGCTGTTTTGAATTTAGGGTTAGGGCGAGAGAGTTTATTGGAAGAACTTGTTTTGTAAAAGTAAATTTAAAATGATTATCACACTTTTTAGGACTATTTTAGGTTATATCAGTTTAAGCATTTTCCATTTTCTTCACTTGTGATTTTGTGAGTGTATCTTAAACAAGGTGGTGATTTCAATCCATTCAGGTTATGTATTATCTTTTTAAGGGTTAGCTCACAAAAGATTTGCTAATAATAGGAAAAGTGCCAAACAAGTCAACTAAGAGTTCCAATTTATGCACTAGCTAACACCGCCTTATCTCATGCGATTAAGTATCGTTCCATTGTTGGCGCTCAACACCTCAGCACTATGTTTTACTCTTTCTCGCGCCCACATAGTACCTTTGTCGTCAAATAAGAGTGCCTATGTATGCATGTATCCATGAAAAAAAGCATTTGTGTGCGATTAAACAAATTCGACCCTAATTTCACAACATTATTGATTATGATATCATTATCAGTTGTGCTTGTAAGTTGACCCTTCAAGCTTTCATGGATGCTCACTTGCAAAGGGGTATGTGTGGTGGTGTCTCGTCCTTGAAGCTCTCTTCAACGCATAATGGTCCATTTCCACATTTACGTTGCTCCACACAAGGGTTCGCAATGTGATTGGGATCAAATCTCATCATGTAGACCGGCCACCAGTAATGCACCATTTCTCGTTCCTCCACCATGTCTGAATGAGCTCTAGCCCGTACGGTTGCAAAAATTTAGTGGCATCAAGCGCTCCTTCGTGGACTTATGTCTACTATTGTCTTATGGTGCAACTTAGGTGCAACCTATCTCTCAATCAAGCGAATCCCATCTTCCACACTCATACACAATATGTAGAAGTCATTTTCACTTCGTTCAAGAAAAGGTTGTCAAGCAGCGCTTTTAGGTCCAGTACATATCCACGAACGAATAGATTGTTGACATCTTTACAAAGCTGTTACTTACTCGGTTTCTCTTTTTACGATCCAAGCTACAGGTCATTTCTGCCCGTAGCTTGTGGGACTTATTACACTATATTAAAATAGATGTACTCAACAATCTTAAGAGAAATACTAGAGGGTGCCTATATGTAACTTGTACTCTATAAGTACCGAGTAAATGCTATCAACGATACATGGGAGCACATGCTATACGGCTATTTAAATAAAAGTCTAAAACTTCTGGACAAAAAGCCTTCCAAGTCTGCCTAACCCAATTTGTTTTATCACATACCAAAAAGTTAGCCAATTTGACCCATTACCCAACCCGCCCTAAGTGCCCATGTTTTAACAGATAAGAGTAGTCAAAGAAACTACTAATAGATCATTATTATAAAGTAATAGCATGAATGATTTTAAGAAATTAAATTTTACCTGCCAATAAAAGCGAAGCCAGTTCTCATCTATGGTCAACTTGGACTTGTGTAGCTCTTTCCATTTATAAGACAACATGTGAGCCAGATCAATTTCACCATATTCAAGTACCATGTATATATATGCATCATCCTTCACTTTACCATCCTTGTTACTCACACAACCACTCATGACTTCCTTGAGCAAAGCCTTATCTGTCACCTAACAAAAAGTTGCATGTTACCACCTTCGTTTATGAAGCATACAACTTCTAGGAAGTTGCTCTTGTATTAGCATAGAATAAAAGTGATACGAATACATATTATAACACTATACCATCGTTATGTTCTTTCAAATGTTACCACTAGAAGTGGAAAAATGACAAGTCAAGTCAGAATGATAATATATATTATTATTTTTTAAGCAAAACAATTCAGAATGTTTTAAGCATTGAAAAGAAAATGCAATCATTCAAGGAAAACTAGACAAAGCCTCACCGTGATGATCTATTGTAATACAAGCTTATAGCTAGAGTTTGTATTTTGTAATATGGCTCCTACACTAACTTATGTTGGTGTCTTATCAAGGAGTCTGTCATTCAACTTCCAGCTTGTTCTGGTTGTTCTCACTTGTTAATCAAAATTTCAAGTAGCAAATAAATATTTGAATGATGCACAACAAAATACTAGTGCTATCTTTGGCAAAGCTTTAGAAACCAGTTATCCATAAAATCCGTTGTTAAGTGTTAAGGAGGCAAAAGGTTGTGAGAACTTTTGATTTACTATAATATTTTAGGTAAATCAGTGTTAAAAAGCTATGACCAAAGAACAATGATGGATTAATATTGCTTGTAAACTAAAACCGTAAGAAATTCTCACTTTTTATTGATTGTATATTTTCTACACAAGTTAAGCATGGCATAGATAATACAATGATGGTAGTTACCATGAATATTCTGTTAAACTAATGTGAGCATTGGTAATTAACCCTATATTAATACTCCTCAAGTTGGACTACATAGATATCATGCATGCCCAGCTTGTACATAAACGGTCAATTTAACTATTTAAGAGCCTTGAAGACATCTGCAAGTTAATTTCCTCATGAAACCCAGACTGGATTGATAATTGGTATTTCAGGGGAAGTACCAACTGCCTTAAACAAAGTGACAATCAATTTCAATATTATTTTTTTCATTCATGAATCTGGCTCTTAGATATGTGAGAAGCGATAGATATCCATTAGCCCATTTATAGAGTCACCCAATTCTATTGCTAAACACTAGATCCGTGTTATAAAAATCTTTAGGAACAAATATTTTGGAGCTAAAATCTCTTCTTGATTAGCGTTCCTAGTGATAAGAATATCATTGACATGGGATACATAGGCGGTCCTTTTGCCATGTTAATGTCGAAAGAACACAAAGTAATTACAAGCACCCCTAGTTAATCCAAAATTTTTAAAAGCCTCATTGGAGCTTTTTAAGACCATAAGTAATCGTCAAAGATGGCGTACTTTAAAGGACTACTCCTTAATTACAAAACAAGTGGTTGTTGCATATAAACCTCCTCCCTAAAATAGCTTTGAGGAAGGTGTTTGTGACATCAAGTTAGTGAAGTGGCTAATAGTGAATGGACACCTGATCAATAATAAAGCATACATAAGTCATTTTGGCAACAGAACTAAGCGTCTTATAGTAGTCTTCTTCGTATGCTTGAGAGTAACCTTAGCAACAAGTTTGGCTTTGAAATGAGGGCCATCTGGGTTCATTTAATGCAATTACGCAAAACACCTACTTGCAACCAACAACTTCCTTGCCAGTTAGAAGATCAACAGGACCCTATGTCGCATTAGCTTCAAGGGCAAGTGTTCCCTTATGCATTGCTTTACATCATCTTAGATAAAAGTCGCTAATCAGGGAAAATGATAAGTGTCCAAAGTTAAGAGTTGAGACAAAGGCCTGATCACTAAAGGATAGATTAGCATAAGAAATATGATTAGTTGCAGAAGTGTGGAGTAACCAAGTGATTGAATGGCTTACCAATACATCTGCGTTTTTCTTTCTTGGTGGCAATTAGAACAAGAGCCTTAACCTTCTAACCAAAATTCCACAATACCTCATTGGCTCATTCCTAGTTTCCTACCCTACATCAACTATTTATATAATTTCTTGTTTAACAAACCTTGGGCCCATTAGTTGGGCCTCTTAGCTGTGGCCTGTGGGTATTAACCATATGAACGTGAAACAATAGCATGTTTTGTATCAGTATATATGATACATTGTTAGGCTGGAGATAGCGTTGCTTTCCTAAAATACAAACATCGTATTAAACTAGATTATACATTGATACGTAACCCTATTATAAAATGAACTATTGTTACTGGATTCAGATAGAGTGCCAACTTACAAGATGGCGTAGACAATCATTAGACCATTCTTTTAACACTTTAAGAGCTTGATGGATGAAGAAACAAGCCAAAAGTGCATTCAAAAGGACAGAATATACTACACATTAGTTCAATGGTTAATCAAGGGTTCATTACTTAGCCCAATTACTAGTTGTATTGTTTAGAACAATAACTTTCTCACAATTCTCTTAGAAAAAGTTGATTAAAAAAATATAGTTTGTAAAATTAAAAACCAATAGAAAAAGAAGGTTATTTTATTACCATTAAACAGCTGTTTGGTAAGTCCCATCGGCCATGCTCATGTCCATATGGATCAATAGGTAAAACAACTAATAAGTAACACACACTTATGTATTTAATAAAATATAGCTAACATGAATCATTGGATGTATACCAATGATATGTTGACTTCCGTTCCTATTGAATATGATGCTTATTTTCTAAAAGTAAAAAGTAGATATGTTCTCTCCTCTTAACACCTTGCAGCATCCAAAAACAAAATGTGTGCCCTTACTACAATGAAATTTGTGGCCTAACAATGGGTGATTCAAGATGTTAAGCTTCATGTTCTTCCATCTACTTTTCTATTAACCAACATCTATAAAGTCACACAACAAATTTGGCACTTTTATTATATTTCATAAGTCATTACATGTCTAGATAACTTACCTCATAATCAATGAGTTGAATAATGTGGTCTCTTCCCTTGAGCTTGTTCAAATATTCGATTTCTTGACAAAAGCCATATGCGGTGGCATAATCACGGCCTTTAAGCTTTATCTTTTTCAAAGCATAGATTGTGCAATCTTGAGAAATTACTTTATGGACTTCGCTACTTCCTCCGCTACCTATCTTTCCGAGCCTTTGATAAAGCTTCCCATTAACCTTGAAAAACATATCAGGATCATAATTTCTCTTACGAGTACTTTTGTCGGCACTAGCTTTTTCGTGTTTTTCAGATTTTGAAGGTCCCATTTTTGCATTTGAAAACTGGTCATCTGCTATTGGAGCTTGAGATTGTATATCAGTTATCTCACTTGCAAAAGTGTCTCCTTTAGTTTTTCTATCAGCAATGATAGTTGGATCTTTTGTTATACAACAATGCCCTTCTTCGCCTTGTTGTTGACCCTTAGAAAATTCATTTCTCTTTTCATGGGTTGTTGAGTTTTGCATGGGAGCATACTCTGGATTCAGTATGGTTGTTGTAGCACAAGATGAGCCTACAACTGATGATTGGGTCATATTATGGCCAAAATCACTCTTTAGGAAGTTTCTAAAAGGGCAATTCTGATCTTGAACTCCTATTGTGCTCTTGAGATGCAAACAAGGTATTTCATCACTGGTTTTTTTAAGAGGATCAACGTCCAAATTTTGAAAATTCTGAGGTCTCACATGACTGAGTGCATTTGAGACGTCCAACTGATTAAAATCATTATATTCCATTTCTGTCAATGCAAGTGTATTCATATGAGTCAATAAGTTGTTTGTTCCTGTTTCCATCTGATCATCAGACCCTGCACCAACATTGTGTAGTTTGTACAATAATAGGTACTATTTGCTATTACTAAGGTTCATAAGGTGAAGAAGTATTCATGTTTTCATGTAGTACATCACATTACAAACAATTTACCTTAAATTTTCATAACCTTAGAAGAAATACATAACAAAAGAATATATCTAACAGTCAAACAGGGTCACGAGATGATTTTAAAATAAAATAATGAAAAAGAATTAGAACCAACAAATTGAACAAAGGCTATCAAAAGATTACCTTGAAGTCTTGTATTGTTTTGCAACTTAAACTGAACTTTCTTCGGACCATCTATCAATGGAACATGTTCACGTTCTACAAATGAAGAAGCAGTCATATAACTTTTTGCACAACCAGTTCCAAAACTGGGTTGATATGTCTCAGCATCAACATATACAGAATTCCCTTCAACATTGGTTTCACCTGATACAGTAGGTGGTGTGAATGAAGCATCCGAGTCATGATTATCAGAACAAGAAGACATCATAATCTTTGTCTGTAAAATGGAATTATGTACACTTTCACTTGGTGAAACACTATTAGACTTGATTTTTGTTTTGGAGTGGATTCCTGGATCTGAGCTCTTTGTTGTTTCCCTTCGAACCACTAAACGCCTTGGTTTCAACTGTGGCATCATACCTGCAGCTACTTAAAAGTTAAAAGTTCGATAAAAATCCATCGTTTTCCACAAAAAATCAACGATGTTTACTACACAACACTCAAAACAACAAAATTCGTTCTTAATGAGCCCTAAGTCCTAACTTAATTGGCATCTGAAATTATAATTAAAGCGCAAGCATAGAAAAGTGGAAATAATGAGCTGTAAGGCGGCAGGCAATGAAGCCCAAAGGCCCAAAAGTAGCCTACGTAGGTAATATCAACCTAGTGATTGAACTGCTGAATTAGAAGTGGAGTTTAAGTAGGAAAAAAAACCCTAGTTTTCACGCAATCAAATGACAGGGCAAAACAGAATAGAAAGAAATTGTAGGGAGGGAGTATACGGTGGCGCTTGAAGGCTGCTTGAACGTTGCGGAGGAAGTCCGGTGGAGGAGAAGACGACGAGAATGAGCGGTTGAAGTTTGAATCGGAGTTGTCCGGCGGTAGATCAGCCTCCATTGAACACATAAACTCAGAGGCATATCTGTTGCAGCTCAAACAAAGATGTGTTTGTATATACACATTAAGAAAGACGGCATGAAATTTTTTCGCTTATGCGATTGCGACATGAGACGAGATTCCAAGTTCAAATCATGCTTTTGGCGCTCTATGTATGTATACACTATACAGTAAATAAAGGTAAATCCACTATAACGGTATAAACTTAAATGACATATTGGAATATTGGATTAGCGTATACATTAAATGTAAGGATTGATTTAAAAAATAATTAATATTAAAATTAATAAAAAAAATATTAAATAATTATAAAAACACCAATGAAATGAAAATTTAAAAAAAATAACGGCAGATGACGTCAACACTCACACTAGCGGTGGAAACGTCGACCGAGGGGGAGTGCTGACGTGACGACATAACATGGTATCATGATACGAAGAAACTTTGATTATATTTATTGTACAAGTTATCGATAATTATTATTACAATTAAGGGTAATAAGGTTAAGTGTTTATTGATTATAATTAAAAAAATTATAATGATTATATAATATTTTAGAATGATAAGACTAAGAATTTGATTAAATATGATATTTTAAAATATTATAAAGGGTATATATGATATCTATAAATTAAGGTGTCTAAATATAATGTTTTAGGGTTTAAGAAGGATATATATAAGACTGTCTCTAAAATAATTTAAATTAGTGTTAAAATTAAATTCAATTTTAGCTAAAAAAAAGTCAAAACTAAATTTTACTTTTTATAAAGTGGTTAAGATTTGATAGTTAAATTTTTTATTTAAATCAAATTGCTAAAATTATCAAATAAATTTTACTGAAGTTAGTCTTTTATTTATATTAGAAGATTAGTCCATCACTGACCTTATTTATCAAACGAGGGTATATTTAAATTGGGTAAATTGCCGAGAAAGGTAACATAAATATAAAATTTGCCGATAAAGATAATGTTAATTTTTTTGGGCCAAGAAAGGATTTTAAATTTCAATTTCTAACAAAAAATGGTATGGTGGCCTGAATGACCTGCTAAACTCTTAGTTAGCAGGTTAAGATTGTCCAAATTTGCCAATAAAGGTAATGTCTAATTTTTTAAGTCAAAAAAATAATGATAAATTTCAATCTGTAGTAAAAAAGGGTATGCTGACTAATGCTCACAATCTGCAACGAGTTCTTGTTACAGTTTTCGTGTCAACCCATTTTGACCAATTATTCGGCCATGTTTTGGGTCGACCCATTTCGGCCAAATGTATTCGACGAGTATTTTTTCAATTTTCCAATACTGGTATTCTTTTTTGTTTTGATACGAACTTCGAATATGATATTTTTCTATTCAAACTTTAGAATTCAATACTCATTTTGATTTGATTCGAACTTCAAATTTGGTGTTCATTTCAATTTGAATCGAATTTTGAACTTCAAATTTTGTTTACGTTCATTTAATACAATTATAAAGCCAATATAAGATA
>JAUEJL010138046.1:0-10925 GCA_032274825.1 Drosophyllum lusitanicum | reverse complement strand
TTTATGTACTTTCGATTACTAAAGGACCAAAACTGCATTTTTGTGAAACCTTAAGGACCAAAAAAGCAATTAACTCTATTATATATAAGAAGATGGTCTTTCAAAGTTGGCATACGTAAGTAATATTTAGTTAACATGCATCTAATGCGTTCACAAATTACATTATGTATATAAGGCTACGTGACTTAGTAATGTTATGATATCAAATGTAACTTACATAAACTGAAACGTAAATCATGAGAAATTATTAAGGGTTAAGATTAAAAAATTTGAATTGGACAGTAATTTTGTTTTGTGAACCACATCTTTTTTCATAATAGAACTTCAATCCATAACCTCTAAGAGGGAGGACATCTTAAAAGATGTTAACATTGCTAAGCAAATGAACTTTGGTTTGAGTGAAAAGCGAAAGTTGAGTTGTGGCTAAAATTGAAAATTAAAAGAATAGTAGTTTTATGTTAGCAAATAAGTTTGTTAATAACTAATAATAATAGTTTTTTTTAATGGTACACACAAACTCCCTAATCTATTCCTATGTGTATAACAGGGTCAAAATCCTTAACCTCAAAATTGGAGGGATACCTTAATACACCTTGATATCGCTAGACTAAAAACCGTTTGATTTGTTAATAATAGTAAGTAACTTTATTAGATCAAATATAACATATATAAACTAAAGGGTAAAAGTTAAAAATTTATTAAGGGTTAAAAGTTAAAAATTTATCAAGGGTTAAAAGTGAAAAGTTAAATCTATATCCTCTATAAAACAAAATCCTTGGTTGCTGACTTGGCATTGCTTTTTGGCCTTTATTTACAAAATCGGATGCAATTAGACGCTGCCCTTGGCTGATGTGGCATCATCCCAGTGCCCCTAATTTTGCATTCGATGGAATGGGAGGTGACTTGGGATGATTGAAGTCATCAATTAAGGGTTCCCTGGGTTCACTTCATCCGTTGTGAAGGCGGATCGATTTATCTTATGTTGATCATGTCTTGCGTATAAATAGTCTCACATCTTGACTATTTATGACAAAAATGAACAGCTCATGGGCGATAGTCTAGTGAATCTTCGGTCATCACGTATTCACCATCTTCAGGTACGCAACTTCTTTGTTAAATCCTAATTTGGCACTAAATACTTGTAGTTTGGTGTCTCATGAAATGTCAACATTCATTAGCACCCTTAAAGATTCCTGCAATTAGTATAATTACATGTTTAATTTTTGGTTGTTCCTTCAATATAAAGCGTTTTCTTGTGTAATACGATCTATTAGTTTATAACCTCTTTGAAGACGACGTAATATATTGTGTATCCCTCAACATACACTATCGTGGGCTATGCAACACACCCCTATAGAATTTGACAGTAGAATTTTAGTTAGTGGAAGATGACAATGGTCTAATTGATCAAGCTTTCACCATGTGTCGATGACCAAATTAAAGAAATTGGCGTGCTTTATTTTGTTAATCCTTTAGTTTTAGTTATACATAGGTTCAAAAGTGTATTTGGCAATAGATTAATAGAAAGGCTTTTAAGTTGTTGCATAATTGTTTGAGTGGTTGTTTCTTTTCAACATACTGATTCAGTTAGGTAGTAGTAAAATTGCATGTGAATGAAACACCACAGGAAACAGAATTAGGATTTTGATGGGAGGCTTGCTATTTGAAAATGCTACTCTCATTCATTTGTTGCTTAACACACACAATAGGTGTTTGATTAAAAGCTTGAACCAATATCTATCTATTTACTTTCTTCTTACCTTACATCTTAATTCGTTTCTCAATCCATTAACTTTTTTAATAAAAATCCACATGTTATTATAATTACATAAAAAATGTTATAATCATTCACGACAGCTTACTACCTTTTTCAAATAAAGCTTAATTTTTGAATTCAAATCTGTTTCAGAGTGTTCATTAATTTGCAATCAACTTACCATTCCAACTGATCAAGGCTTAATAACTGAAAACCCTTTGTATATTAAAACTGTGAGTCCAGAGTCTGTTCATAACGGAACATGCAATAAGCATACATTATTTCTCTATGATTACACATGTAGATAGCCGACAAGTATCTGATTGAAACACGTTATGCTAATGCCATACCAAGGGAAATTCAATTGTATTCATTACTTCACACAAGGAAAATTGGTTGAAATTTCACTATCATGTAAAGGAAAGAAAGCAAAACATAATAGAAACTGGTTGAAATTTGAAACTTTTAAAGTTTATTTAGAAAAGACAGGATGTAGTTGTGTGTATTTTTCCAGCATATGGTTTTATATTGGATTACAAGAAGTAAGAGTTTCAATAATGTTGTCAAATGACTCTATACATAACAATATTTATTAAAATTATGTAATTCACTTATTGTAGAAAGATTTCCCCTATATTACATTATTTGACAACCTATTTTCTTTATGTTCCAAGGATTGATTTAATTATTAGCTCCCCATTTCAACCATATGATTAGTTTTTTTTAATGTGTTTGTAGTTCGCATAAGCATGTGTGTGTGTTTTTTTATGACATTAATTGGTCTTGCGGTTTTTGAATTGGGCCGTGGGGGACATCACCTAAACAACAAGTGACAACATTCTCTTTCAAGTGTGGAGGATATGAAAGTATAACATAGAGAAAAATAGGTTAAAAGTTCTGTTAGCTGGCCCAATAGTGTTGCTTTATCTGGCATAACACATACATCTGTTATCATATTATTGTACTATACTGATTATGGTTCACATTTTTGCTGATTTGATAAATAAGGATAAATTCTTAATGATGAAGCTATGTTTTATACTGAACTCTAGCTATTTCTTTATTTTTTTCTTTTATTCTATCATTGTTTTATATGTATCTGAAATTTGACTTATTTTATTAACAGGCTCAACATAAGTTCTACAAGGTGTCGAGCCTTCATTTGTATGTATGGATGAATACTTATGCAGTATAAGCCACAAGGTTCACTTTGGAGCTGGTCGTGGCTACTGTGAGGTTTCTGCTAAACTTGTATACATGTATAGGTGTGGTAATTTTAACTTATTGTGGGCCTAGATTCACTATATTTGAAACGATGTCACATGGTAAAATAAACACAATTATCTTTAAATTAATGGGTCTAAGAGGTTGAACATATATTGACTTAAGTGCCTGTGTGCTTACAATACATGTGCTTTAAAGGCAATGCTCACAAATCTTATCTACCGGAAAACAAACATCTTCTGTAGCAAAGGGCTTACAGTTTAGCGGTATGAGGTGTATTAACTAATCCTTCTGGTTGTAAGTTCAAGTCCCATAGTGAACATTAGATATATATTTTGAAGTAGGGTTAGAAGGTATGTGTTCTGACCTTAAAAAAAGGTGGATAATGGGTGTTGGAGGAGGGTTAGGTAACCGGTGTTGAATTGGTGGTTTGACTTCATGTTCATAAACTTCATCAACAAATACAAATGGTATAAATGATACTATACCTTCAGGTAAATCTAATAAAAGTATGCACTAAACATTAACCGAACAGTCCTGAATTTATTCACGATTGCACAACCGTGTAACAATAACAATCAAAACCATGCTTATGTATTAAAATTCATTACAATCACACAAACAATGAGCAAACTATGTATAAAAGTATATATTACCATCCTTGATAGATCCAACGATTACCTTTTCCTTACTAAGTCACTTGTAAAACAAAATGTTCATATCATCTAAATCATATATGCATCTTATTGCCTAGAGCGGTAGGTAAAAAGGTAAGTATGTACATCTACTTTTTCATATTTATCGTACTAATAACCGATAACTACTTATTAATTTATATTCCATGTTAATTATTACAGAGTCCTAGGACTCTCGCTGGGTTTATTACTTTTTTATTAACCAAATTTTCAAATAAATACATTATGCGATAAAAAACCAAATCCTGGATATATATATATATATATAGACTTAACAGCCATTAGTTTAACTACCCAATTAATGAATGTAAATACATCACCTCTTTCTTCTCCCTTGTAAATGATTTATTATGACACTTACCTCCAGCTTAATAACCTATTAAATGCAATGCAACTCAAAGGACACAAGAACAACTATTTAAGTCTTCTAAAGGTTGCTCCTTTTTTGTTACCATAACATCTTCTCGTGCAAATACTGTTCTTTTTAACATTCTCACATGCATGCCCATTTGCCCTCCATACAAAAACCTTACTAACATCTTCGTAAATGTATTCTCTTAGTTTTATTTTCTAAAATGCGCGTCTTTTCCTCGATCATTTTGGTTATGATGATTGCAATAAAGAATAGTATGTCAAATTGCACAGCTATAACCACCTCTTGTAGTGATAATGATGTACACTTGCAAAAATAACTGTGACTCCTTTTTTCACACTACCAACATCAAACGCTTCCGACACAAGATATACAATCACTTAACCTTATTCTATTGCAGGTTTTCGTGAATGGAGAACTTAGATGCTCAAAATCAATTTGACCCCCAATTTTGGACATTCATTGCTCCTCATGTCCTCAATAATGGGATCCCGAATGGTATCATTGACATTAAGGACAACACTCTGTAAAGATTGATTATTCTTCCATTCGTATAATACTTGACATCTACTCATTGAAGCTGCATACGATTCCCACCTGGTTTGCACCAAACATTAACCTTCATGAGCAGGTGCACAAGTCAGCACGCGTGATCAGTCCACATGTAGCATTCATGACGTTGAGGAGTTATGACGACCATAGGAGACAAAGAGGAAGGCAAGGAGATCACATAGTCCTGTTGGGCAACTAGGCATTCTTCATGCTAAATGCTGAGTTAGAATAAGGCGAGGTGCTTTTGGTTGAACACAATCCAACAACACTAGCTCCTGAGGAGCTAGAAATCTTTGTCATCTAGACCTGCTTCTTTAGTAGATCCATAAACAATGTTTGCAGACCTTAATCTTAATTTTTTGGAAATGTCTAAGGCATTACTTTTAAAGACCATTTTGTTCCTAGCAGAAGACATATACGTTTACCTTTACAAAATAGTTTAGAAAGCAAGCACCCGACATACTTACTGTTTCCGGCATACCCGTGTATTATACACATTTTGCACTAGCAAACATTGTCCTATTGAAAACACAGCAATATACAAGCATGTATCTAAGATCCTACATGTTGGAATGTGTTTACACGGGCTTAAAACCTAGTACCATACTACATAATAAAGGTATTTAGAATAACTTCATACATTATTGTCGATTGACAAGTTTAATAATATATTCACAGAGATAGTTAAAAAACTGTTGAATAAGATTGCATGGGGGACTACTTGCAATGCACAACAACTGCTTGAGTTTTTGTATCAACATCCATGGTGCAATTCATTTTTACCACTTTCCTCCTCCTAACGATCTTTAGTATATGTACTTTCCCGGTGAACTGCGTGGCTGTTGTCAACCTAATCTTCCCCAAACCAGCATCACACCCACCACAACATTAATCGTCTTCTTCGATCGAGCCTTCACCAACCCATTTCCCAGACCTGCTTCACCCACATGTTTCCCTCAATACGCTAAAACGACAGTGCTGTTATTGAACTTTTAGTGACCAAAGTTTGAGTTCTTTATGGTAATCGTGTGTGAAGTAACATGCTCAAGGAACGCGAAACTGATCCATTAGTAGTTACGAGGTTCTCAACCTTTGGTGAATGGAGAAAGAGCTTTATGATTCGAACACAAAGGATTACATAAAGGGAATACAAGTATTATGAATATCGAGAAAATGACTCCACCAATCATATATGACAACCACCTTGTATTTCTCCTATGTTCTCGTTGCAGAATTCATCAGTAGGAAGATTTCTACCGGGTATTAAAATGACTCTACCAATCATATATGACAACCACCTTGTTTGTATGTTGAGAGAATAATTGCTGGGTAAGACATGAATCATGGGTGTGAGCGATCAGCACAAGTCAAGTATCCAAATAGCAAATTTCAAAGTGTGTTATTAGAAACGAGTCAGAGTCGGGTCAGGTCAAATTTTGCTTAATAAAGGTATCTATTACAAGTTAGTACAATTTTTATTCCTATATGCATGGCTATATATATACTACCAAATTCCGTTTATATTGACATAAAAAGGGTAATTAAACACTGAAAAACTTGGTACCGTTAATTCCTAGTACGGCACCAATCACAATATATATGACCTACACTTGGGTCCATGGCTGAGTTAATTTCAAGAAATCAGCTCGGGAGGAGCCACCGTCCTCAACCGAAGCCTTTGCCTTTCTACTCATCTCTAAAATCCTTTGCCTCGCTACTCTGCCTTTCTCACCCTCCATCAACTCCCTCACCGTCTCCTCTACTGCCTCCGCCGTCACAAACCCATCTGCTGACATTTTAAGCTCTAGTGCCACCTTCATTTCTTGAACTAAATACGCCCTGTTTATCTTCTGCTCTGCATACAATGGCCATGCTGCCATCGGCACCCCAGCCACCACGGCTTCAAGCGATGAGTTCCACCCACAATGACTCACAAAGCCACCCACCGACTCGTGAGTAAGTATCGCTGGCTGCGGTGCCCAGTTTTTCACCACCAGACCCTTATCCCCGGTCCTTGTTAAAAACCCTTCAGGAAGAATATCATCAAGGCTGAGCTCTTTAGCAACGGAACTCAACTCGTTTTCGTCATCTGATGGTGGATTGCGCACCACCCACAAGAATCTTAGCCCACTTCTCTCCAACCCAATCGCTATTTCCTTCAACTGTTGTTTCTTGAACACACCCATACTTCCAAAGCATAAAAACACTACACTTTTACTCGGTTGTGATTTCAGCCATTTTAAGCATTCGTTTTCATTAGGATCCACTAGTTTGCCACTGGCGATCAAAGGCCCAATTAAATAAACAGGTGGAGCTGGACCATCGGTGACGCACTTACCATCCCGTAGATTCCCAACAGCTCTTTCTTCCAATCCCATAAAGCTGTTTACGATGATACCAGAAGATTTTGCCATATTACTCGAGGTGTTCATGAAGTTTTTGTACGAGTTGCTTTTTCTATCAAACATAACCGTGGGCATGTCAGAAGTATGGATGGGAGGTACTCCAGGAATATCAAAGAAAATATTCAGATCTTTAATGCTTTTGGAAGTGGTTTTATGGATGGTTGTAAGATATAAGAACACACAGAGGCCGGAAGCACCGCTGGTATAGAAGTAGTAAGTTGGTAAATTGAGAGCTTTAGAGACTTGAAAGGCTGCGTTTGAAAAGAAATCAAGGAACACTGCTTTAATTGTTGATTTCTGTGAGATGCCTATGAGGGTGGTGTGGAGAATTGGGTTGTAAAGCTCCGGGATCCCGAAAGCAAGGTCTACGAATTCAGATGAGAAGTCTGGCGATAGAGTGATGGGGGGAAGGTGGTGGAACGTGATGGAAGGGATGCTAGCGGAGACGGTATCGATGTATTTATCGGTGGCACCGGTTTCGTAAGGTGCCTGAATGATGAGGATGATAACAGAGAGTGAAGGGTGTCGCGCGTGGATGAGTTTTCCAAGCTCCACCATGGAAACCAGGTGGCTGATCCCCAGAGAAGGATACAGAACCACCGTAGCAGAATCCATAGTTGTGTGTTTGTTTTAGATGGTAACAGCTTCAAGATCGATTTGGGGAAGGAGATAAGGAAGTCAAAGTTCATCCAAGTTATATGTGGCTAATGACAGGTGAGATATCTGCAACAGAAAATGACCGCTAGATCCAACTTTGCCACTTTTGATATCATATGAATAGGTTAAGAATGGGTAACCTTGTGGAGCACCACCATCCACTCCCATGATTAATTATATATATTATATATATATATATATATATATACATGGTATGGTTTATACGAAAAACATTATTTTTACGAAAAGTACGAGAATCGATCTAAACCCTACAATTAATTAATTGATAGTTAAGATTGATTATGGCAGTAAATAAATTAAAATTCAAGGATACTAATAAATTAATGAGAGGTTAGAAAAGACATTTTAGTTGAAAATCAAATTCTTAATTTATCTGATATTCCCTTATTAATCGTAGTAAAGAATACCTACCTCACTTTAAAATTTCAAATTAAAAACCTATGGCCTTTATCTCTCTCTCATCATCTCCCTTTACTCATCTGCTTCAACAAGAACCACTAATGGTTTCCTGTATCATGGAAGAACCACCACCATCACTGTATCATGGAAGATCCACCACCATCAATGTATCATGGAAGACCCACCACCATCACGGGCACCTCCATGGCCGCTGGCCACCATTGGAACAATATGGTGAGGCGGTTTTAGGGTTTTCTCCATGGTTCTCCACAAATCAGCCAAGAAGAAGCATTAGATGATACAATCAAGTGTGGATCTGTTTCCGACGTGGTGAATAGTTGCCGCCGCCCTCACTGTCGCCCTATCTCTCGACCTCCACCATTCGCCGCCGCCCTTCTACTGCTTCCGACTTCACCACCATTCGCCGTCGCCGTCGGAGATCTCCCTTTGCCACTGCCCTTCTATTTCCGACGTTGCCGCTCGGAGATATTCTGAAAAGACACCACCAATAGTCAATCGCCGCCACCCCTTCAATCGTTGCCGCCCCTTCAATCGCCGCCCCTTTAATTCCCATTGCTATTTTGTCCGTTGGTCATGCAACAAAAAGGTTTGATTTTGATGATTTTTTTTTTGTCTGGGATTTTGTTTGTTTGTCTGGGGTTTTTTATTGTATGTTATAGCATATCATTTTGATGGTGGATGGCAGATTATTTTGTAAGGTTTTATTGGGTTTTTCTTTGTTTATTAGTGAATTAGCAAGTGTTCTTTTATTCATTAATGAATTTTATGTGTTGTTAATGGTTGTATTTCTTTAAGTTAGTACATAAAGGTTGCAAGTTTAATTTCATAATACAAATTGATTGCATTCAATATTGGGTTTGTTTTTATTAGTGATTGAAATGTATTTTTTAGATTTGGAGATCTTTTTCACTACTGAACAGAAAATTGAGATAAAAAAAAAGATAACATGGTTCACAAGTGACCGTACATAAATTATAAATTGTAAAATATTGATTATTGAAAAACGGATATTAAAAAGAACTAGTAAAGAAATAATGTATTATCTACGTATTTATCAATGAACATACGGAACTAAACAACAAGCAGTAAAAAATACAATAACGAAAAATTTGCAAATCGTATGTTGTATTCACTAGTGAACACAGTACACATAACGAAAAATTGATCCTACGTTGTGTTCAGTAGTGAACACTGTATTAATAATAAAATAAAAGTAAATTCTATAAATCTATAAAAAAATTAATTAGAGTGAAAAAATTTATTAGAGAAAAAAAAATTAGTTTACTAATTTACCCTTTTGAAATTAAATAAAAATATTAATTATGATTAATGTGAAGCATAAGATCAAAAACAAATCAATGGCTGAAATTACTTCTCGCACTTTTCGCAAATAAAACACTTTTCGTATGAACCATCCCCTCTCTCTCTATATAGGGGAGGGTTCAAACGAGAACTGTTTTTCATACGAGAACTACGGGAACCAATCTTAGCCATTGATTAAACTTAATCAATAGCTAAGATTTTTTGGCGGCTCATTAATGCTTCATTAATAGATAATTAATGACGTATTAACGAGGGTTATTTTGGAAAATCAAGCCTCGCAAATTAATGACGGCTCATCCGAACGCAATTCACGGTTGGATAAATATATAAATTACCAAATACCCATATTAATGAGTCATTAATGACGTTAAAAACAGTTCTCGTTTGAACTTTTGCCTATATATACACACCCATAATTAAATTTTATATATTCTTGATCATGCAAAAAGTCTACTAGTATAATTACACACAATATTCATATTTCAATATCTTATTTTTAAATTTCAATATCTTATTTTTAAAATTGTAAAAAAAAAATTCATTTAGTGATTAATTTCTATGTGTGAACTTACACATTTAAATATAAAACACACACTGAAATAATTTGAATTTGTTCTATCTAAAGTATATCAAGTTGAGTGTCGAATTAAAGAGAAAATCAAGTTTATTTTTTTTATGTAATTTTGATTTAAGAGTTAAAAGTTGTTAAAAGGCTATAACGTTTCAAGTGATCCAATATGATACGTCAAGTTTGTTCTATCTAAAGTATAAAATTTTTATCACAGATCTAATAACCTTATTAAAACAAAAGGACATATGACATCAGCATCCTTTTCAAAACAAACTTTCTACCGATCACAACATTCAGTTTAAATAAAAAATTAAAAAAAATTCGAAATTAATCACAAGTTTACGTCACTTATTGCCTCAAGTTCTTAAGGGTAACACACGGGTCACGGGTTATGAAACGAGATTGTGGATAACGCGGTTTTTATGTGGATCCGTTTTAGGGTTTACAAAAAAAAAGAGTTGACTCCAAACGGCGACTTTCCCATCGGCTGCTTCCTTCTTCGACAATCTCATACCAAAGCAACGGCGACTTTCCCATTGGCTGCTTCCTTCCGGCGACTTTCCCATCGGCTACTTCCTTCTTCGACAATCCCATACCAAAGCTTCTTTGCATCAAATCAGAGTCACCTTTTTCGTTTTTCTTATCCAAGTAAGCTTATTTTTATTTTTGATTTCAAATGTAATCAATGGATCCTAATCGATTTGTTTCGATCGAATTTCTGATTCTAATCGTATAAAACTATTAATCGACCTATTATTCTTTCCTGTTTCTATGGAAACATCTATTAAGAATCCATTTCACCACTGTCTCCTTCATCATTAATAATACTTAAGCAGATTTGAAAATAATAAAACTTTTTTATTTATATAAATTTTATCTCCCTTTTCATATATATACATATATATATATATATACGTATATATATACA
>JAUEJL010138035.1:0-10925 GCA_032274825.1 Drosophyllum lusitanicum | reverse complement strand
AATTGCTAAGAATTTTGACAGTTCATCAATGACTCATTAATGGCTTATTAATGACACATTAACGAGTGGTATTTTGAAAAAATCAACCTTTACTCTTTAATGATCGTCAACCTGGACGCAATTCACGATATGTGGAAAACAAGGATCCGCGGTCAATTTTGACTCTTGAGGGGTATTTGGTTGCTGTTTTTTTCGAAAACCTCAATTAGGGTTCCGTCTTTGTTGGCCTATGGCAATCACCGGCCACCACTTGTTATGTGGGTTTCAATAGATGACAACAGCTAAGCCATCTGGTTGGTGTTTGTATGCAGTTTGATCAGGACTTTATTGTAGGTTGCATTTTCTAATTTGGTTGGTGTTTGTTTGCATTTTGGTTATTTGGCATGGAAATGCAATGGGTGTATTTGATGTATAAATGCATTTAGGTGGTGTTAAGTATAGAGTTGTGCCTTCATTTTGGTTTTAATATTCTTATCTTTCTATCTTTTTCTATTTTAGATATGCATATGGATTTTCAAAAATGATATGCATTTTTTAAAAAGTTGCTAAAATATATCAAGATTGGTTTTGATTTAAAGAGTCAACATGATTTGGTATATGGTTAGTGAAGATTTATGAGGTATTTTTTTTGTTTAAATGTATACAACGATGGAGAGAAGCGGCTCTATCGAAGAGGATGACGATGTGTAGGGTCGTAGCAGGGGCATTTTGCTAAAAACGTCGATTAACACCATAGGAGGTCGCCGCTTGAAAGCTCATAGGGAGAGAGCTTCCGATCAAAAATATTTCTAGTAAAATATGCGCCGTGTTTGGATTCATTTAAAGAAGAGATCAAGTGTATTCAGATTTCCACAAATGCCCTTTCACGCCTCTTTCATCATATTAGTACTTTTTATAAAATAAAAAATATAGAATTGAGTATGAGCTATTGATTTCCAGATCTAAGGGTCAAAGAGTGTTCATTGGGTTTTATACATTGTTGGCCTATATGGTGATCTTTTTCAAAAACTTAAATGCAGAAACTAGAGAAGAAAAGAAGAATGTCTCAAAGCAGGGATCTTCAATAAAGCATGATCTTTGGCTCCTTGCCCTTCCTTTTAACACCACAAGAACCTTGAGCAATCTTAGGTTCAAGCCAGATGAACCTCAGGAACACACAAATCCTCTCCTTACTTTTAGGTATGTCTGAGTAATCAGAAAACTGAATTTTAACACTGAAAACTGGACCCCAAGGCCCTTGCCTATACCTGTGAAAAGATAGGATTAGATAGACTTGATTTAAATTTAAATCAGATTTATTCTGACCCGGACACGGCCATCTCATAACTTGACACACCCGTGTCATTTAAAGTCGACAAGGACTCTGTCCATCTGATACAAATGTGTCCTACCCTTTTGTTCATTTTCTTTTGTGTTCTCTGAGTGGACTGTGAATATTCTTGTTATGTGACCAAAACGCCTTTGCATGATCATCAGCCATGTTACTAGTTTACCTATTTCAATAGGCAATTTCTATTATATATAACTATGGTTCTATATTGACCCTTCCTCTATACACACATGTAAGTGTGTGTGTGTGTGTATATATATATATATATCTATCTGTGTGTATGTGTGTATGTATATCAATTACGTTCTAGTGTATTATATGGGAAAATTATATTTACTTTTATTAAATCTTCTTACTCTATCTTTCTAGCTTCTAGACGACGGCATGTGTACGTAATTCACTAAAAATCTTTCTTTATCTACTCTCCTTATTTTAACATTTGTCTTTATCTTGTGAGTATAATAAAAATACAAAATATCATATGGTATGTTAAATTTCTTGTGTTAAAAAAAACTTACGAGTCGGATTTGCCATTTAACATTGGTTAATAGAAAGTAGCATAATAATAGAACGTCTATCTTTTACTTATTCATAATTACTATTTGACATATATTATAATAGAGAAAAATGTGATTGTGACACAAATCTACACCTATTATGACATGTTAATAGTTTATTAAATAACATTGTGTGGAAAACAAATGTTGATAGTATTATCAATTATGTGCTCATGCAACATCACAATGGTGTGATAAATCAAAGAGATGATAGAAATGATTGGTAAAGTTGTTATAAATATTAAAAAAAATAACATGATTAATTAACTTGAAACTAAATAATACATGATATTTTAATATTTTTAGTTAATTTGTTTAGTTAACGAATTTACTTATGTGATAAATAAATAGATTAATCATGTATATTTGTTTTAGAAAAAATAAATATATGTAGATAATAAATTAAAAATGATATAATTCGTTGATAAATTAAATTGTTAAATTAGTTTATAAGCGAATAATAAAAACCAATTTAGATATATAACTAAAAATAAATGCCATTTTCTAGTATAAGATAATTACTTTGTAATTATATTATTTAACTAAGTATATATCTTTTATAAATATGAGGCTATGTTATCAATTATACACCTGAATAGACCCTAAAAACAAAATGTTTATATCTTCCATTCCTTCTCCCTAAAACCAGTCAGACCATAGAACACAAGGGGTTCTTTGTAGTTTCCATTTCAGTTTTTCGATCTACACAAATAGCAAGGAGAAAAGGAGCCAGTAAATTTTAACATGGTACGAAACCTAACTCGAACCAAACACGGCATAAGATGACACCAACATGTCATGAAATTGAATTAGGTCAGAAATGACACAAACATGTCATGAAATTGAATTAGGTCAGAAATGAGTTGACCAGGTATTGACATGAAAATGGTTGTCATGAACATGATAACCCATGCATAACTTGTTTAACGTGATTTTTTATAATAATATTAAAAAACAAAAAAGGCGTTTAACTTAAAACTATTATTAACAAATTATAAGTAATAACTAATAGTTTGTAACTGGCGGAACGACAGTTACGAATTACAATCACAAAGTTGGCGGCACTTCAAAATTTTCATTTTGATAATTTAAATGATTAAATGATAATTAAAAGGGGTTATGTGCACTGAAATGTAATAAAGTATCCCTGTAACGACCCAAATTTTTTTTTATAAAGGAGAGTTTAGAAGTCAACACAGAAATGAGACTATTGAATGTTAATTACAACCCGGTTAATTGTTAAACTAAGATCTTGAATTTGAATAACAATGATTGTTAACTACAATGGAAATTTAAAGTAATTTGGAAACGTCGCGGAAGCTGGATGAAGATGAGCTATCAAACACGAGCTGGAGCCCCGCCGTGGTCATCAACTGAAAAGATAATTAAACAACAACCGTAAGCACAAGGCTTAGCGAGCACTTTACATACAACTAAACCAAACATCGCATTATCAACTTGTTTCACATATGCACAACGATCATTCCCGCTACCGGAGTAGACGGTCCCACATTCCCGTCACCGAAGTGAGCGGTCCCATCATTCCCGTCACCGAAATGAACGGTGTCATCATTTCCGTCACCAAAGTGAATGGTCCCATCACTCCCGTCACTGAAGTGAACGGTTCCATCATTCCCGTTACCGAAGTGAACGGTCCCATCATTCCCGTTATCGAAGTGAACGGTCTCATCGTTAAGTAAGGCATATCATATCATTTAACACATATCACAAGTCATAGTCACATATATCATCAGTCTAGGTTGTAGGTAAGAGTACTCACCTGTTCGTAGTTTAGTTATGTGATAATAGTTAAGCAATTCACTTGTGATTACTTGTAAGTCGGCCGTCACCTACAGCAAGCCTAAATGAATCAATATCAGGTACGAATCCCTTGCTCGTTTATACAATTATTGGGGGTCCTAGGTTGGACCTTGTTACAAGGTTTCATAAGTCGGACCACCTTTAAAAACCATAATTCGAACCATACTAATCACCAAACGTCGGACCACACTGGTTACCCAAAAGTCTGATCATGTCCAAGTTATAAAGGTCGGATCAGTTTCAAGTCCATAAAGTCAGACCACAAGTAAAGTCATAAGTCGGACCACAATAAAATCACAATGGTCGGATGAAGGCCCAAAGTCAAACCAATGCCACTAATGAAAGGTCGGATCAACCATGCGACTTATGGAAAGTCGGATCAACCATGCGACTTATGGAAAGTTGGATCAACCATGCGTTAACACCCAAAAGTCAGATCAAGAAAAACAAAGGTCGGATCATACCATCTTCCCAGTCAGTCCTCCCACAGACTCAATGGCCAAAAATCAACCTTCTTAAAACTTAATCATTTCATTTTTGTCACAATTCATTTCTCCATTCATTTAAACACTTCCTTTAAAGATAAATTTACATTTCATCAAGCATTAAAGGTTCTACTCTAAATCTTTTTCCTGGTTTGTTCAACACTTCAAAAACCCTTAGAACCCAATCATTAACTATGCAATCATCACTTAAACAAAGTAAAATTGACACCTACAAGATCATAACGGAGTAGAATACATTACCGGATGATTTTCTTAACAATTCCCTGGAGTCCCAAGATGATTCTCAACCTCTTCCTTCACAGTTCTTCAAGAGGTTAACACACACACAAACACACAGTGGTTTTTGAAAGAATGAAACAGTGCAATTGCTCTTGGTATTGGGGGCTGTGCCCTAGTTATCCTTTTATACCTTTTTCTAAAAAGGCTTCGCCCAATATCTTCATCAATCAAGCCCATTAACAATTAACCCAATTAATTATTTACTTTTTGTGCATTTAACTAACTAGTTAACCAAACCCAAATGATCAACTAGTCTACCATTTAATTGCAACTTATATCAACAACAATAATAATAACAATCGATACTCATAAATTATTCTTTTATTAAATTTGGAAATTCGGATATTACACATTGGGTTAATGTTTCTATAATTATAGGGCTTGTGAGTCGGACCAAGAGATATAGCCATATTAGAAATCGGTATATAATGAATAATATCCACTGCACTTCCATGAGATTGACCGTAGATAAGGGGGTAATCGAGTCTAGGTGAGAATACTTCGTATTGATTGTTTCCATTCCAAGCTATCAGTTTTATCTTACTTTTGGATTGTTTTCTCTTTTGTCTACTTGGTATTGTTTATCGCATTCTTAGATTAATTCCCCATTTAATCACTTTCTTTGGACTAATTAATAATTAAATCTTTTAAATCTGAAATCATACTCGTTCCCCAAGTGTTCGACACTCAGTCTTACCAGAACTATACTGCGATACGATTATGTACACTTGCCTATTTGTGTTGTAGTCAGAATTTTGGTGATTCCAATTTATAAATATAAAACCTGATCTGACTCACGCACATCAAGGAAGTTAAGGAATGGGCGTGTAATCTAATTTGTGGTGTTGAGGAGTTGCTACTACCATATTTGGGTCTTCCAATGGGCGCCGGTATGAAGAAACTGGAAATTTGGAGTTCTGTTATTTTAAAGGTGTCTTCTAAACCGGAGCTTGTGAGTGTGGTGTTGTATTTTTTTTCGCTATTTCATGCCCCAAAAGGTATTACTCAGATTCTTAAGGGTGAGGAGGTATTTTTGTGAGGAAGGTGTATATATAATAAATGTATTTGTTTGGTTAAATGGGATACTGTTTTGGATTCATTTGATTGGGGGGATGTGTCTACCTTTTTCCAGCACAGATGTAGATATGCTCAGGTGCAAATGGATGCACGTGTGCATATATTGAGACCTGTGTTAAAAAAACCCAACAAACGCGATTTTTTCCGAAAAAATATAGCAAGATCGGTTTCAAGTCAAATAGCATAATTTTCTCGTTAATTTGGTATAATTTTCGTACTTTAACACTTTTTCGTTTGATGGATATATTAATTTAAAAAAAGTGGAGGTAATGTAAAAGTGTCCAAACTACCCTTTTGATTTAAAGTTAAATAAAAAATATAGGAAATTAAATGATTGATCCATATTGGTTCTCGCAGTTCTCGTACGAAAAACAGTTCTCGTTTGAACTACTCCCTATATATAAGGGTTCAAAAGAGAACTATTTTTCGTACGAGAACTAATCTTGGCCCTTGATTAAAATAAATGAATGACTAATAATTTTGACGGCTAATGATTGGCTCATTAATGACTAATGATTAGCTCATTAATAACTCATTAATGATGCATTGATGAGGAGTATTTCGGGTAAATTAAGCCTCGCACATTGATGACGGCTTATCCGGTCGCAATTCACGGTTAGAAAAATATATAAATGACCAAAATACTCTTATTAATGAGTCATTAATGATATTACAAATAGTTCTCACAGTTGTCGTACGAAAAACAATTCTCGTTTGAACTTTTCCATATATATATGTATATATATATATATGTGTGTCTATATATATATATATATATATATATTAGATAAATTTCATTTTTAATCAAAAATAGGAAAAGTAGAACATACTTCTAGTTACTTTCATTTTAGCGATGTATACTTTTTCTCTATCAAAAAAGGATGATCTATTTTAAATTTCATTACTTCAAAACGAAGGCATAATAGACTACGTTAAAGGATATTTAAGTATATTTTTTTTCCATAAAGTATAGAATTATTATGTACAACAATCCAATAAAAATGGGTTACTACTTGATACAATTAAGGAACTACATATAATTATTTATGGAACAACATAACAAATGTTAGTTATTGTTATATAAAATACCTATTTATTAATTTTGATAAAATCAGGTACTATTTTTAATTTTTTATATCAAATCAATATTAAGGTAGCACAATATAATAATTAATCAAAATTAAAAAATAATTGGTTACCTAAGGAATGGGTAACCAGATACATAATTAGTAATTTTCAAAAGCTTGTTATATTAAATGATAGGTTTCATAGTTGAGTTCACATAATAACAAAAAATGATAATTTTAATACATTTTCAAGAACTAAACTCTTGCATTTTTAAATATTGTATTCTAATGACATAGTTGAAGAAGCGAAAACAAATTATGCACAAGTCATGATGTGATTCCCTAATGACCCGGCCGATCACTACGTGGTTCCACTCTTTGATCAACGTAATGGTCAACATGAACCCCCTCACCATGGTAGACCTCACAACATGGAGTGAGTAAAAGCAGGGATGTTGAATTCGATACCTGAATCCGGTTTGACTAGGGAAGCCCAAAATTGACCGAGATGGCGATCGGGGAGATTCCCAGAATTTAGAAATCAGGAATGGGAGGAGATGGGGATACCCCTCAAGTAACGAAACCCGTACCTAACTCCAAACCTGAATTTGACATATATATTAAAATTAAGTTTGTTACATCGGTATGCGTTTGTATAACAATGTTTCTATCTTTAATTCATTAACATTATCGTATTATAGAAGTTTTAATATGCATATCATGTATATGGTTGATTATATAATCTATTTTAAACAATTAAATACTCGATTGGGTGACTTTTAATGTGAAACGGTTAAATATTAAGGATGGATTTAAAATTTCTAATTTTATATAAAGAAAATCATATATGTATGTATGTATGTATGTATGTGTGTGTGTGTATATGTATATATATATTAAAAGGCATTAGATGGAAAAAATCCTTTCTTTCACACGGGGATCCTCGATACCCGATATGGATAGAGACGAGTACGCTTTAAATTATAAGTTTAAAACTTTAAATTACTTGAACATAACTTGAGTAATAAATAATATCAATCATCAATAATAAAACTACATAGATTAATAACACGTTACAAGTGCCAAAATTTATTAAACAATAGCAAATCAAGCATCAAAATATATTGATCAAGTCAGTTAAGTTCCAAACTACTAAAATTGAAAGTTGTATCTCATCATATATGATAGGTGAGTAAAAGTCTTAGAATTTCTTTTCTTGTTTATATTTTCATAAAAAGTACATATTATTTTTCTAAAATAAAATAGGATTCACGTCACAATAATAATAAATTACACATGACAATATAGCATTTTGTTTTAAGATAGATTTACATGAATAATACTTCTTCAAATTACATAGTTGAACACACACACACACACATTCCATTTGGTCTAGATCATTTTGGATTGTGTAATAGTTTCGTTCAGTTTATACGGATAATATTATATACAATCCATGAACCAACTCATTTTAACTCGGTTTTGCACCGTGTAAACCACTGGTTTTATATTCTGCTTCTCAAACTGGCTAATTAATCTCGGTTTGGATGGTTTGATCGGTTTTGACAGTTTCATGCTCACCCCTTCATGATAGCATTAATTATACTCATTAGTCATGGAGAAACTGCATATCTAGATGGATATGTTAATATCTTAAAGATGAACAAAGATATTCGACAATAATCATGCTTTATTTTATTGTTGTGTTGAGGGGTCTAGAAATAAAATCAGTGTTTTTTATATATAGTTTCATAGGTTATTTGGTTAATTAAATCGCTTAGACGGTTTTTAGAGATAATAACTATAACAAATTGGTAACGATGTGAGGTGGAAATTTATGATGATTTTCTATGATTAATGTAGTGATTAAAGGGGGCATGAGAAATTATATAACTACGTTAAGATGTATGTTTTCATGCATAGTTTCATTTTGCCTTTAAAATAAAATAAATTGCCTATAACATTAATTAATAAAATTTATATAATGCCGGAAATTAGATTTGATTGACGTGTGTGTTATTATTTGGATTTCTACTTTCACATATCAGGTATATTATGCCCATCATTTACAATTTTTAATATGGATCATACATTTATCAACAACACATTACAAGAGTTAAATTAGACTACAAAAAAGGTCCAAATAACAACTCTCTTAATTAGCATATTACCAGATATAAATCCATAAAATTTAGAGCCCCAAGGAAGAAAAATACAAAAAAAATTCTTCGGTAATTGTAACATTCTCTGGCTAACTGGTTAGGTTTGGAGATTTCCATACCCTATAAATTGACCTAATTTTGGAATGAGTGTTGTGTTCATTCTCTGGAATTTGGATAATTTAATTGTTCTTCGATCTGCTTAATTAATTATTAGATAAAGTTAATTAATCTCCGGCCCCAACATGCCCATGCCAATGTAATCAGACTACCAGTTAGAAGAAACAACAAGAAGATAGGTTAAAATCAGAGTCATCAAATTAAAACACACACACCTATCGACAAACTTTTTATGAACCACATGCTTATTCATTACTGATCATTAATTGGTTTAATATTTAGAAGGGGTGATTCTTTCATTTTATGAAATTGATTCGTATATTTCTTGAATGAATCAATTTCATTAGTAAACAAAATCATTTTCCGTTTTAAAAAAAGGTCTCAAAGTTTAATATATATATTATTGACAAAGCAGTGAGAAAGTGATGATGTTTTTATTAAAATAATGATGTCATTGATGATATGTTAATATGACATGAATATATATTGGCTTCTTATTGGTAGAAAATGGGAGAAACCATAATACTACATTTAAATTCAATTTAATTGGGAGAGGTTATATGAAAATTGTGAGGAGTTGTATGAAATATGTGAGTGGGTTTTATAAAAATTGTATATTAATATAATTAATTATTGGTTGTTTGTAAATTATGTTTAATAACTTGTGATATATTTTGTTTAGAAAATAATAATTATATATTTGTGTCTATCTCATTTTTATATATGTTTTGATATAAATTTTATTGTAATATGACATTTTTTAAAATTAGTATATTTTAATTTTTTATACATCGAGAGCAATAGGTAGGTAATTCTTGGAGATTTTATTTATTTTTTATATTTATTCTCTCTACGTATCATAGTCGATATAATAACTGATTTCTTAGTCTTTTGATAAAAAAAATTAAAAATATACTATTTTTTAAAATTTTGTCTTATTTCAATAAAATTTATAGTGGGTGAATTAATAGTCGCAGATAAACTATAATTCTGCATAATTATTGGGTAGTAAAACAATCGTCATGTTAGCGGGTTTTATAGCTACTCTAATAACTTGAAATTTTATATAAAGATTTTATTTGTCTAAGTTTTCTTATTTTTTAACTAATAACTTTGTAAATAAATTTAATATTATTATTACTTGGATATTTGAATTCGGTGTTATCTTTTGTTCTCAATTATATTTAATTAAAATATAAATTATATTTAAGCAATTTACGTACGTATAAAGTATAAATAGAATCTACTCTATGTTAGGATCTTAAATTTATGTGATCTAATTTGAGTATAATTAAATTGATGTCATTATTATTTAACTTTTAATAAATTTAGTTTACAATTTTAAAGATTCAAATATATAATTTGCTAATAAAAATGTCTTTTAAGCATTTCATATCATTACGTCAACAATAATATTATGGTTGTGTTTTTACAATATCGGGATAGAGCTCCACAACCAGAAACACATTAGTATTATACTAACAAGTATTAAATATAATTTTATTTTTTAAAAAGATTGTATAAAAAGTATTAAATATAAAAAAAAATTATTTACATACCCGAGCACCGTACCTGAACCTTTCGTTAATAGCTTCATTTTGACCAATAACTAAACTGAACCGAACATGTTCACCCTAAATTTCAAGAGCATAATACAATGTGCAAGTAACAAAAAGGAAAAATTTTTATTTCGTTCTACTAAATCTTTATACTTCATCATCTTACCCACTAAGTTATTAAAGGGCTTTTTATAAAGGGAGAATTTCATATACATCCTTCTAAAACTTTAAAATTACATATATATCCTTATAAACCTCTAAATTACATAAATATCCTTCTAATACTCTAAAACTCTCATATATATCCTAATACCTATTTTAAGGTTAATAAAACCTTTTAAATATTAAAAAATTATTTTCAATTTCATTTATCTAGAAATTTACTATACTACCCTTGTCTAGGTTAAAAGCTTAAAACTTATTAAATATAATCTGTTTGAGTCGCCGTTT
>JAUEJL010138024.1:0-10926 GCA_032274825.1 Drosophyllum lusitanicum | reverse complement strand
CTCAACTTTAATGATTCGGTTTTAATAGTAACAGTTTCGGTGACAAACAATTAGGACGGATGTAATTTAAAGATTGTTGCGTACTTATTTTAATTAACAATTGTCACGCCATTCCGTTATCACTTACTTTATCGATATCAATTTATGCATGAAGCGTTTAAAAAAAATTTGGGACGTTACATTTCTCTCTCCAAATTTATTTCTTAAGCGTTTAAAAAAAAATTGGGACGTTACATTTCTCTCTCCAAATTTATTTCTTTCTTTTATTTTTCTTTCTCCTATATTTTAAACAAAAAAACACAATAAATTAAAATAATTTACTAGTAAATTATTAATTTTACGGAGTTCACCAATGAACACACCCAAAATATTTACGCGTTTTTCATCATTACTTTGTTCAATAATGAACATATCTAAAGATTTATGAGTTTTAAGATGAATTTTACAATATTCAATACTAAACACAACTATAGATATGTGAGTTTTTTCATCATTAGTGAACACACCAAAGATTTAGGAGTTTTTCATCAATACTGCAATTATTGATGAACATAGTCAGACAAACATTATGCAAATTTATAATTTTGATAATTATTAATACTGCATATGGTATTCGGTTTTGTTAATTAAAATTGTGTTCTGATCTTTATAATTTATTTATATGTTTTTTTATATAAAAAAAATGATGATCTTATGTATAAATTTCTAATTTCTAATAAAGTTATAAAAAGTTTAGGCAATTTTATATCACTTATACTATTTGTAATTGTTTACTATACCCAATAGTAGTATTTCACATTGCAAATATTTAAATTTTACATTAACCAACCCCATGTTTATACTTAGGTATTAAACTAGTTCTAATTATTATTATTATTATACCTAATTTAACCTACATTTTGGGAATACATCACGTAGTTACTTGGTGTATTATATAGTTACTCGTATAGTACGTTAAGCCATATATAATAATTATTATTATTAGTTTTATTTAACAATCTTCTACCATTTCCTAAACTTCTGACTACAAATCCAATTCCCAATCCTAATAATCTATATAAGATCATGTCTTTGGAAAAAGAAATTTCCTGTCCCATGCATGTCTAAAATGGTCTTCATGCCAACAAGCTAAAATAGATTTCACCATCCTAACTGGTGCTGTACTTTCCCCCTCTTAATGTGGCCAAACCAACGCAATCTCTCTTATTTCATCTTGAAAAAATAGATGCCGATCACCCCTAATTTTGCTCTCAACACACCCACCGGGATTTCATCTAACACGGCCTTCCCAATTCCCACTAGTCCACCTCAGCATCCTCGTCTCGGCCACTTCCATATTCTCCACTTGCATTTTTATAGTGACCAATACTCAGATCCATATAACATAGCTGATCTAACCGTCACCCTGTAAAATTTTCCCTTCAGCTTCAACAAGACTTTCTTGTAGAACTCCAACCGTTCTCCACTTCATGTCATCCACTAAAATAGATTACAATACTTCTTGTCGCATAAAACTCTCGTCGCCTTAATACAGTTGGCAACCTCGTCGTTTATCATCCCTGTCTTGTGTAGCACAGAGCCCGGGTACTTAAAAATAATAGTAGTAGATGTGTAATTTACAATTACCATTAAAGCCAAAACAAAGTAATAGATAGAGTACAATTTATGTAATATATATTGGAATAGTTATTATCATAATATTAAATATAGTAACACTTGAATAATATATTTTCACAAAATGGTTATATGAACACGTAATATTGGATATTTTCCATCATTATTTATATATATTTACAACTTTTTAGAGCTTTCGCCTTCCATTATTCATAAACCATGCACATTAAGTACTAGAGTGAGTATTCAGTACTCATCTGCCATTAAATTCATTGCAGTTTCAACTAACGAATGCATCGATATCTTGTATCTACTCAATCCAATTGCACCAGAGAAAATATTAAAGCTTTCTAACTCAGATGTAGTTTCAGTAACAACTTCTAGTTCTTGCATCATTCCCAAACTCTTGAATGTTTGAATATTTGTAATGTTATCCTTCATCATCCAGATCGCCAATTCTATAACATATCTTCGGATTCTCGGAGTTTTACTAGGCGGGTTCGGGTACTTCTGTAAAATCTCAACAAGTTTAATCGCTAATTCTTTAACATGAATTTTGCTTCTTTCGAACATTGAATTTGCTTCTTCGTATGCCATAAATTTGAACATATGTGCAGCTAGTCCAACCATTACTTCTTGTAACTTAATATCTTCTGTCATGATTTCTTTGAGTACCTGCATGAATTTCAATAAGTCAACTTGCTAGAAGATTACTTTTTGAGTTCTTGTAACTTGATATATATACTTCTTCTTGTTCTAGCTAGCTTGCTTAGTTTGTCATACACTTAACTGAAAAATATACACCACATGCGCATAATATATTAAGCTCATTTTTCTAGGTTGAATATGGAATATAATTGTCATACACTTAAGGGTTTAAATGAGTTTGCTTTGAAAAAATCTTAAGAAGTACATAACATGCATGTGGGTTTAACTTGTTTTGAGTTTATACTTTGATGACTAGAAGAAATTATTTATTTATATAAAACTTTTTAATTAATAAGAGTTAGAAATAAGTATTCAAGATCAATGATTATGGTATGACAATATACACTTGATCAATAAAGTTTTATAATGATTTGTAACAGAAAAAGAAGGGAGTTGATTCGTACACAACAAAATTTACGTTTAATAATTCAAAAGGTGTTTTTAGTTGCAATGATTCAACAATATTTTTATCACATTCATCACAGTATTAATTTATATTCAAGAATCAAATGCATTAAATGTTAAAAACTTCAGCTTTCAACGCTATTCAAACCACATGCAAACATTAACAAATCACTAACGTAATTTTAGTTTACGAGATAGGGAGCTGATTCGTACACAACAAAATTCGTCCATACACAACAAGTACAGACATTTAACAACGCATAGTACAAGTTGGTATATGCATAAATTGTTGTCTATAGACAATTTTTATTATGTACGAATCATAACTTACCGTAGGCGCAGCAGTTATTACACTTCTTAGTTGGTCAGAAAAACCCGTTCCACTGTAAATGCATAAATTCCTCAAAATTCTAGCAGCATTTACACGTAGAAATGAGCTCTCCAATGCGTTGCTTAGTTTCTGAACAACATTCAACTTCAAGATTCGATGACAGTTTCGTGTGCTTTCAAATGCCAGCATTCCAAGTGCTTCACCAGCAGCAATCTTCACATAGTTTTGCGTTTCAACAATCTCTTCTCTAAAGAAAATATTCAATAATTCCTTTAGAACACCTCCAGTTCCTCCAATCCTTTCTGTCGCTTCGTCTTCTAAAGCCAAACTTGTTAAGATATCTATTCCTAGTTTCTGTAATCTGGGATGTTTTTCACCGTATTTTAGTATGTCACGAATGTAACTAATTGTGAAAACCAGTTCAGAGATTTCAGTTCGAAGCTGTGTGCCAGTAACGCCTGTAGAGCTTACTAACATTTTCACAACTTGTAATGATCGTTTAACGGTGGAAATTTGAGATTCTGTGACCCTTTTTTGTTGTAATAATCTTTCATCTGCATGCATGAAATCGATTATTTTGGCTAACAAACCTCTTGTGTTACCAATCTTTCCACAATTGTCAGGATCACGAGCAAGTTTCTTGAGGATAAGAAGACCTAGTTGATTAAACGCCCAGAAATCACAATCTCCATGATCTCTGATGAGCTCTGTTTTACAAACTTCACTGTTTCGGTTGGTGTGTAATAGTGATGATACCGATTCGATAGCTCCAGGAATTCCAGCCACACGAAGCCCGTTTTGCTTTTGACTAACGAGTTTCACGATGATCTTTCCGGCGGAGATTCGAATCTCCTCTTCTTGTGGGTCTTTCCAATTAAGCATTTCGACTAATCGTTCGATTACAGATATGGTTGTTCCGATTTTTTGAAGAGTGTCTTGAGAAAATCGCGAACTTGTGGTGAATCTTTCGAAGATTCTAACGCCTATGAGTTGTTCGTCGGAGGAATCCGAGTTTAAAAGCTCGGTAGCGAAAGAAACCATATCCATTTTTAATCCATCGAATATACTTCGATTAACACTTTTCGAATACGAGTCATAGAAAAACCTTCGAATCGAAACCATACCCGTGTGTCCTAATTCGAGTTCTTCGTTCACAGTTTCTAACATCTTTTTGTACATCATATTCCATTCCCAATATGCCTTCTCCAGAAGAAACAACATAGCTTCAGCTAAAGCCAATCCGTAGAAGATCGAAAGAGCTGATTTGCGATTCATTTTAACACTATCTGATCTATGCATTTCCCTAAAGTTATGATTTACGAGCTGTGTGACCGAAATGAACACACAGGCTGCTGCGGATGCTAATTGTAACCAGTAAAGAAGCTTGCTGATATTGCTTGATACAAAGATCCATCTGCCATACGGAAGAAGAGGAACATCTGAACTTATCCATGTTCTCGATGGTCCGTTAATCGTTTTCGGGCTCTCATGTGTTTTCTGATTACATTCACCATGTTTTGGATGATGAAACAGCGAGCTTGATCTTATGGCATGAAAACTACTAACTCCAGCATCAACTAGCGACCATGTGGCTTGGTGTTGCCACTCAAGCTCATGACTCCTGCTAAAAATACGTGTACTTTCAACCAAAAGTATAATGGTCACTAACCAGAAATCAATTTTGTCAATGGTTATAGCGAACCCACCAAGTAAAACCACCGTGGCCCAGATGAAACCAAGGGTTCCTAGCCCTGTGGCTGCTTTTTCAAGAATCGCGAGCCGAAGTGCGAAAAGGGTAAGTTTTTTTTCGGGTGCTTTCGAGTATGTTACCTGTTTTCGCTTCGAAAACGGTGTTGTGTTGCTGCTATAAGTTGTTTCGACGCTTGTTTGTGGTTCGAAAATGGTACTGGTGTTTTTTTGGCGGGTTTGAGTGATTTGGGCTGAAAGGTCGTCAATAGGTAGATGAATACTGCCTTGGCTTTCCATGGAGGTTCTTTGAGTCATGGTTATGGTGTTTATAGGGTTCAAAAAGGTTAGACATGTGAGTTATATTTATATACGTAGAGGAAAAGTGAGCTTAGAGAGAAAGTTAATCTTTTTTCCAGATAGCTGAGTGAAGAAGCAAGACTGCGACTTTTCGCCGTTTGCTTCCAATCAAAAACCCCAAAAAGTTATCAACCTTTCTGGTTTTTTTGTTAACTTGAATAGTTGAATGATTTTACTTGGGTAACACTAATCTCCAATAATGGTAAACCTTAAAAAGTTTCTATTTGGAGTATACGTATGTTTATGAATGTTGACTTTCATCAAAATAGATGATAGATAAAGAGATAAAATCAACATATAACCGATTTATAAACATACTTGGTTCTTTGTATTTGTATTGTTTTATAAAAGATAACACTAGCTTAATATCATGTATAATAAAATGGGGAAAAGTTCAATGAGAACTGTTATTTGTACGAAAACTGCAAAAACTATTTGTAATTGTAGGTTCTAAATAGTATAAATATCAATAGTTTTGAAGCAAATCCACAATGAAAACATAGTATGAATCGTGAGAGCAAAACTAAGAAAACACACACTTTGATTATAATATTGAAATGTTTAATGAATTAGGTTTAATTACATTACTTATATATCTATTAGGTATTTTTATAATATACCATATACTTCTAAGAAATACAACTTGAAATAAAACTTCACTAAAATGAAATAATAAAATGAACACAACTTTGGTCTAACATTCTCCACTTTGTGTTCATTGTACAAAGCATAATAAACAAAATGAAATTTTCTACTTTTGTTTATGTTCCTCTTCCTCATCTCCTTCTTTACTTTTGCATAATGCTTGAATACTCATTTATGAATATCCAATTTTTCTTCAATATTCCTCAAATCTTCTCTCACATTCAATCTCTTCTCAATATCTTCAACTGCGTTTCTTATAAGCAGATTTTGATAAGCATCCTTCTTATATCGAGTGGAGCATGAAAATCCCGTCACAGCTGATTATACAATTTAGACCAAATGTTCTTGAGCGTACCGTCATAATATTTAGCAACTTTGATGATTCGTAGGTACCTCATCTTCTTTTCCAAGTTCTGGTAGGCTACTCCTAGCTCGGGCTCTTTGCGCAGTTCAAACTCACAAAGATTCTCTATGCCGTCAATTTCTTGATTAGGCATAGTCAAGTTAACTTTCTTTTGTTGGTTCTCGAGCAACATTTGTAGATCAGAAGCAACATAAAATCCGAAGCATCATGAACCTTTTTAATGCATCCAGACCAGCTACCCAATATCGATTCTTGGAGAGATTAAATTTTATGTACATGAATATATGTCCAGAAAGAACTTCAGATCGCTTTCAACCACCTTGTGCACACTTCTATCAAGCTTTAGAATCTTATGGAACAGGAACTACCACATGCTGTACTTTTCACATTATACACTTATTATATCACTTACATGATACTTAGACCTTAGACTATCTTTGTCCTTAACACAATAGTCTCTAAGTATATGTCTATACTTGGCAGCCTTTGGGGTTCCTACCAAATACTCTTAAGTCTATGAGAGTTAGTTCATCAAATTGTTTAATTTTCTCCGGACTTCTCCAGATTCTTTCCACGCAATCCTCAATAAACGATGCTCGTAGCTTTCTATCATCCCATTTTAGCTCAATATGAATGCCTTTCTTGGATGTTTTCACTTGTTGAGCCTGAGCTACGGCTTCCGCTAGAACAACTATTTTTTCCTGCTGCTCTTCTTATCAAATTTGAACTAGCTGGCTACCTCCTCCAGATTTTTTGTTCTTTACAAATTCAAATTTCAATAGTTGATTTTCTTCTTGAGATTCCACATACAGAATTTTTTCGGGATCATTGATTGGTACTTAGACAGTGACCTCCTCCCTTTCAGGAGTCGATTCGGGTGAAACTGGGTGGGTATGGGTAATGGAGAGGTCATGGGTATGGTTAAAGGAATGGCTACAAGGGAATTTATGGTTATAGGCAGTGATAGGATGGTTTAAGGGATGGCATGAAGAATGGTTTGGGCTACACGTGAGGTTAGGTCAGCAGTGGTTTGTTTGGTTTAGGAAGGCTGAGTTATGGAGTTGGTTATGGTAGGCTCAAGATTTATATATGGTTTTTGCTATCTTTTCTCCCCCTCGGAGTGATCTGGATCTTCAAGATCATTATATGAACTTGAAAGTCCAGCAGAACCTTGAACACGATAGCTTAGTAGTTTATCTTTGAGCTTTCCACTTTATTGGATAGAACGTGAATATCGTTTTGCATGTCTTTGACCTCTTTCTACGAAGGTTCAATCTATTGAACAGACTTGGTTAAATCAAAGACAGCATCAGTAAAAAGGTTACATTGGACACCAGGAGGTCTAGGGTTTCTCAGGGAATTAAGACGTGATGTTAAGAGGGTTGGGTAGGATGAGGAGTTGTATGGGAAGGATATTGGAGGTGTAGTTGCCTCTCACGGGGTGGTGACGAAGGGGGGATGGCTCTATTCTTTGAGCTTTCCCTTTGTTGGTGAAAGAGGACTTAATAGTAGTATTAACTTCTCTAAACAATTGTTCATGAAATGAAGCAAGAGCTGTAGCGGGGAGAGCAGTACCATCGGGGCCACTGCCCGTTGACACGGTTGTAGAAACAAGTTCTACACCGCGACCCGAGTTTACGACTGGCGTAAGGATAGGGGTGACGGGATTCCCTACCGATACTTGATATGTATCACTAGGTGATACCTCTATATTAGTTCAACAACATCACTAAGATGTGCGTTCTCATGAGTATGTGTCCTAATAGAATCACAAAAAATGGGTTCAAGAACTAGACTCGATGTTGTCAAAGGATTTGTTGTGATCAGGGGAGATGGCTCACTTGTTTCGGTATTAGTAGCCTCCGAGTGAGGTATCAATAGTGGATGCAATTGTTCCCTGTGCAATGATGAAACCGATGCCTGTTGAGGGACAGCAGAGTGGCTTAGGGGGCTAGACACTTACGCTGTTGGACCAGATGCAACGACTTCTACTAGAGTACTGATATGAATTGTTTCCTTTTCTGCGTTTCCATGTGAATCTCCTTGCGGTTCAATCTTGGATCATGTGCAAGCTTAATTCTCTTTTCTTTTTCTTTCACTATTCCAACATTATCTACAACATCATTATCACCATCCTTATAAGGGTTTCCTTGAGTTTCAGTCTCAGTAGCAATTGTTTCTCCTTATGCTCCCTCAGTCTGACTCATTCCTGCTCCACCTTGTGCTCCCTCTTGTACTCTTTCGGAACCCTCACTCCTAGTGGGTGGTTCTTTACAGGTATGTTCAGTTGGGTTTTGCTGTTTCATAGCAGGTAATCTATTCTGTTCTCTATACTCTATTACCGCTTGTGCATCCTGATCTACCAAACTTAACAAAAATTCTGGTATTAATGCTCCTTTAACTTTCTGAGAAGCCCCTTCTTTTAAGTGTATGCATGTGCTTTTGGGGTAACTCATATTCTAGTCGCTTTGCTATTTCAGGGTATCGTTGCAGGAAGTAATCAACAATGATTGACATGAAGCGCCAGTAGGGTAAGAAAGTTCACTTCTTTGAACCTTTGTGCTTAGCAATATCCCTAATTTCTTTCCAAAAAACTATTCCAAAATCAATATCTTTGTTAAAGGTTATGCCATGAAAGATGTACATAAATTGAGTACTACAGGTTTTGTGGCATGTGTGTTTTCCATAAAGGCATTTGTTGATTAGGGAGAAGAGTTCAGCCTAGGGTTGTGCTAGGTTGTTGTGTCTAAATGCTGAGACTTTGGGTAAGGCATCCACAGCATATCCTAGGCTTTGGATATCACCACAAATCTGAGGTTTAGTAGCATCAAATTGGGGTTTGCCTTGAATGGAGTCGGCACTTGGTAGTTGTAAGATATTTCTAAGTCGTTCACAAGAAAATGATATAGGTATCAGGAAGTAATCAACAATGATTGACATGAAGCGCCAGTAGGGTAAGAAAGTTCACTTCTTTGAACCTTTATGCTTAGCAATATCCCTAATTTCTTTCCAAAAAACTATTCCGAAATCAATATCTTTGTTAAAGGCTATGCCATGAAAGATGTACATAAATTGAGTACTACAGGTTTCATGGCATGTGTGTTTTCCATAAAGGCATTTGTTGATTAGGGAGAAGAGTTCAGCCTAGGGTTGTGCTAGGTTGTTGCGTCTAAATGCTGAGACTTTGGGTAAGGCATCCACAGCATATCCTAGGCTTTGGATATCAGCACAAATCTGAGGTTTATTAGCATCAATTTAGGGTTTTCCTTGAATGGAGTCGGCACTTGGTAGTTGTAAGATATTTCTAAGTCGTTCACAAAAAACTGATATAGGTTTGTCGGCTATGGTAGCATAAAGATGTTCATGTTTACCTCTGGTGAGGAAGTTGGGGGCAGCCAAAGAATTGTTGTAGGTATACTTTTGGTACATAAGTATTAAGAGTGAAAGTAAGCCGGATTAGGTAGTTTTTCAGTCAAAACAGGATAATGGCAACTAGATTGAAAGTTGTTGGGTAAGAGTGGTAGGAATTTATCGGATAGGAAGATTTGTTCAGCAGGTACAAGGGCGGGTTGAGGTGAAACAAGAATGGTAGGTTGATTTTGAGTAGTAAGAGAGGAAATAGGGTTAGGTTCTCCGGTCATTTAAAAATTCTATCAAAATAACAAACGTGAGTAAACCGGCAAACTTGTCGGTCTTTGATAAAAAAAATGATGAATATCAATCAAGATTGAAAACCCCGATTTTAACTTCTTGGTTGAAATTAAAACGGGCAGTATAATGGCTATGGAAGTCACTTCACGATTGAAGTGTATAACGCCTATTTTTTTAAAGCGTGCAACAAGGAAATAACAATCATACTTTATTAAAAAGGGCAACAACCGGCTCAGGTATAATAAAAAATAGTTTCCTTTGATGTTGCACAAAATTCTCTCTAACATGTGCACGTGGAAGCCTCGTTTGTCACAAAACCTGAAAAGAAAAAACAACAGGAATGAGCTAAAAAGCCCGGTGAGTAACGCCATAGAATATTCAAATGATAATAATTAACATGTAAATGTAATCTCCTCAATTTGTGTCACTTAGACCTCTCTTTTGCCACTAAGACATCTCATCTGCCACTCAGGCATCTCATGTGTCATTCAGGCGTCTTATTTGCCACTCGGGCATCTCATTGCCACTCATGCTATTATGTAACACAATATACATAACATATACATCACATACATACACTTATAAGCAACATCACAGATATTTATATCATCATCATGGACTCATATGTGGACACACCTCTAGTAGTCACATTGACTACTAGAAGTCACATTAGCATCTAGCTAGTCTCATTGACCAGCCACATGTGCTTCTCAGGCTAAAGCATTATCATGTAATACATATATCGCATATGGCCGTATTGGTTTAAACATCATCTTTCATATATGTGTGTGTGTATATATATATATAGATATCACATACTTGTCATCTCACACATAGTCCCTTTGACAAGCTATAATTAGCACAATTATATCTAAACATACACTGTTTATAACTTTAATTATTCTTTTCCTCTTGATTCATCTAATCATGGCATACACGTATAGCATTTATATATTATTATATATTTACATCGTCTCTACGTTATTCTTCCATCTCTTACTCATTTCATTTCTCTTTTCTATATTATTGAATATATATATATATATATATATATATATATATATATAGATATAGATATAGTCTATCATACTCTTTCCTATTTATATGTTTATATATTTACATACACGTACAGTTACTCTTATATTTAACACTTCGCTGTGTA
>JAUEJL010138023.1:0-23131 GCA_032274825.1 Drosophyllum lusitanicum | reverse complement strand
TTTACATCCCTAGCGGCGACGATGGTGGTTAGGCGGCGATTAATGACAATTAGTGGCGGCGAGTGGTGGTTGACGACCATGGTGGTTTTGGTAGTCAGTAGAGGTGGCAATAGGAAGTGTAGATGGTGGTAGTGGCGATGATCGACAGTGTGGATGTTGCTGGTGGCGGTGGTGGTGGTGGTGTCAGTGGTCTATGATAATGGTAAGAGTGTAGTGGCGGTGGTGATGGTCAGTGGACAAATACATACTTGAATCCATGGCGATGGTGGTGGTTGTGGTTGATGGCGATGGCGGTGGTGAAGATGGTGTAGGTGGTGGTGAATATGATGTTAGTGGAGTTGACAATCAACGAAAATTGATGGTGGCAAGCGATGGTTGATGATAGCAACGATTGTGACAGGTGGTGGTGGTGATGAGGGTGAAGCTGGCGGTAGGGGTGGTGCTTGTGTGACGAGTTATGACGGTGTGGTGGTTTCGGCTGGTGGCAGCGGCGGCGGCCGGTGGTGGAGCCGAAGGGTGGTGGTAGTAACATTGATGGTGGTTGGTGATGGTGGTGGTGATTGGTGGGAAGACATATATATAGGAAATAGTTGATTATCCATTAATAAATAATAATAGATTATATTTAACTTAACCTACCAATATTATTCGGTATCTTTCCATACCACTTCAAATCCCCAACCAAACAACCCCTTGAAATTTATTTAACTGTCCCGTATTCATGACCGGTGTTAATCTGGCACTCACAAAAAGAATTGAAAGAATTAACTTAGGCAAAATCAACGATCATCGTCTTCACGTTGCTAAGCATTACCAGCATCATCACAGAGCCCGCTCTGTTTACTCTACTTTTGAAAGGCAATGATCGAAGGCTCCCCAAAAAAGCATAGTTTGGAACCTTTCTGCTATCTCATAAGCAAATTTTCTAAGAACATACAATGTCTTGAGAAAAAAGAAACGACGTGGATCATGAAATTACAGAAATCGATAAATCCATTGCAAAACGCGATTGCATAAGTCGTCATGAAATCTCAGATAAATCGTGAAGACACAAGTCTTGAGAGAGAAAACGACGTAGATATATACAACGTTCGATTCTGGATAGATGTTCGTTTGTGTTTGTGAGTTTCATCGGCGGTGGTGGTGGGTTTGTGAGTTTCGTCGGCACTATCAGTCTCAATTAATAACTTGTCCAACTTCTTCGCTTTGGGTTTGTGAGTTTCATAGCCTCAATTACTGCCCTGGACGATGGAGGTTTCTTTTTACCTGTTTAACCGGTAACAAATAGTCAAATACTTTATCACAGGTATTGATGATTTTTTTATGGATGCTGAGAAGAGTAACTTAATTACAGATGATACCCAAAAAAAAAAAAACGTAAACACAAAAGAATGCTTGATTTCCTCAATTCTGGTGGGATTTTTCTATTTTTGTTTACATTTTTAAGACTTAGAGTGCAGAAAGTATCTTCATAATTTAAGTGAGGAGTAGTAGTAGTAGTAAAGATTTGATCAGAGAAATAGTTCATAGTTGAGTGAAGTCATTGTCTTGACAGCAATTGACCATCCTTTACACTCTATCCTCACTTCACAATACACCAATCTTATCCCTTGCTATAGAATCCACCTTCATTAATTTCACTCCAATCATAAAACTCCCTCATATCCAATCTTTTTTATTACAGAACCCTTCAAAAAAGTTCCATTTATCAGTGAGATCTATAGGCTTTTTGAAACTTAAAACATGACAGTACAGATAAAATCAGTCCCACCTTCCTCAATAGTTGCCTTTTTCTTCTCTTTTTATATATAAATAAACTACATTGGTGTGTGATTCTTTCAGCTTTTTCTTGAAATGGGGAAGCCCCATTTTTTTATTTTATTCCTTAATTCAGCTGTGCTCTTCTTTTTTATATTTTCCAATCGGGGATTGGCCATGGCTGCAGGGACTCCAGATGGATCAGAAAAATGGGGTTATGTTGAAGTCAGACCTAGTAAGATTCAATAATTCCATTTTTCTTGTTTTACCCGTTTTCAAGATTCAATCTGAATTACATTCTTGTATGTTTTTATGAACACAGAAGCTCATATGTTTTGGTGGTACTACAAAAGTCCTTACAGAAATCAAGATCCCAACAATCCTTGGCCTATAATTCTTTGGTTGCAAGGTGGACCAGTAAGCACTTGTGTCTATGTTTATGCAAGTTAGAAAAAGATTTAAGTGTTGAAATGTTTCTGTGATCACTGTGTGTTTTATTCACATAACCGTAGGGTGCTTCAGGAGTTGGAACTGGAAACTTTCAAGAAGTGGGCCCATTGGACTCCTCTTTGAAGCCCAGAAACTCTACATGGCTCAGAAAGGCAGATCTTTTGTTTGTGGTATCCAACTCATGAAATTTGTATAATTCACAATTTAGTATAGTGTTTTTCTTGATTAATGCTTAAATTGTTTGATAATATTGGTGGGATATTAGGATAATCCAGTTGGGACTGGATACAGTTTTGTTGAGGATAAAGAGCTACTGGTGAAAACTGATGATGAAGCTGCAGCTGATTTAACTACATTATTGATTGAAATATTTAATAGAAATGAAACCCTTCAAAAGAACCCTCTTTATATAGTGGCAGAGTCTTATGGTGGCAAATATGCAGTCACTCTTGGACTCTCAGCTCTCAAAGCCATTGAAGATAAAAAGTTAAAGCTCATTCTTGGAGGTATAGATACCATATTTGTTGTATATGGAAAACATTACTCAATTTTGATTGGATTTTATGGTTTGTGTTCAGGAATTGCTCTAGGAGATAGCTGGATCTCTCCTGAAGATTTTGTGGTAAGTTTACTTGATCACTTAGCTTTTAAAAAGGGCTAATGCAACAAAAAGGTGGCCAGTTTTCTTGGTAACCAACTTATTTTATACTGAAAAAACATCTTTTAAGATTTCAATAATTTAATGTAGTTGCATCAAAACTGTAAATTTAACCACATGTCAACTGTCATGTCATCATTGTGCGGGTTACAAATTTAATGTTTTTGATGAAACTTTGTTTTTTTGCTTAACAGCCTAAAATATAATTTGGACAAAACCATGCCTTTTATGCAATTAACCCTTTTTACAAGGTTGATGTTTGAGTAAACATGAAGGGATGAACCATTAGAACATATTAAACATGATATTCCTTTTTGAAGCCTTTGAAATTGATCGGAATTTTTAGGCATCATGGGGTCCACTTTTGAAGGACGTTTCAAGGATTGACGAAAATGGTTTGATCGCATCAAACAGGTTGGTGTTCCTGCATTAACAACTGTGTTAGTTATGGTGTTTACGTGTGTTATGACTATGGAGTGGTAATTACTTTAAACTGGATTGGATTACTTCATCTAACAAACCCATGTCAGGAAACAGGCTAGTTGAGAAAATAAAGGAACAAATAGCAAATGGGAAATTAAGTGATGCTACACAAACATGGAGTGATCTTGAAGGCGTGATTGAAGCCAGTAGCAACTCAGTTGTATGTTTTACTCCATAAATCTAGAGGTCAAAAGATGGGTGTGGGCTGTATATATAACGGGTGAAAAACATGTTTTTTTGTTTGCATGCTGAAACGGGTCGGGTTGACCCTGAACGTTTTTTGTTCAAGAACTTTGTTTCTCTTATAATTATTAGTGTGCGATATACGCTTAAAGAATTAAAAAATAATAATTTAATTTTTTGAATAATATTAATTAGGAGGTTATTTATATGCATAGAAAACACCCTTTGGTGACTTCCAACGAGTCCAATTTTTCTGATTTTACTGTCATGGATAAAATATAACCCGTATCTGTAAGTTTGTGGGTTCCAACTCAAAACCAATTGGCTATGAGTGGAGTAGCCCATGATCCTTATTAAGCACATTACAAAACCACTTTTTGTCCGATGTGAGACATTACTTAACATGCCCCCTCACGTGTGACATTCTTTATTTTTCGCACCTAACATGTGGATACTTATGGGTTATGTGTGTGAGACATTACTCAACAATATCGACCTCTTCATAAGTAAATGGGTCAAAATTGCCACCCCTAGAATAACTGACAACCTATCTTGCTTTTTTCCCTTTTTAAAACATTTTTTTAAATAAAGAATATGTTTTATGATTATTGTAGGATTTTTACAATTTCTTGTTGGATTCGGGGATGGATCCACTTTCCATGACAGCAATAGAGCTGGTGAGAGCTAACCCGAGAAATAGGTACTCGGTATATCTTGATTCTTTGAAGAAGGCTTCTCCAGGTGAAGATGGTAATCTTGGTCTTTTGATGAATGGTGCCATCAGAAAGAAACTCGGGATTATTCCAAATGATGTTGAGTGAGTTTATTTTTTAATTTCTTGATTTTTCTTAAATTCAAAATGATAACCGGATTCGTTTTATGATATCTACATAAGTAAGCAGTCAGCACATGAGGTCACATACAGATGCAACTAACTAATAGGCGGTAAAGTTAGTTACAAGATGAAGAGTTTGTTGAGTCAAGTGTCAAGTTGGTGTATGCACAGTATAAATAGGGCTACTCTTTCCATTGTAAATAGCGATTCACGAATGCTAATCTATTCTAAAACTCTTTCTCAATCATTCAACTCTAACAAACAATTATTCCCTAATTGCTTTTGATCCTTTATTTTTTTTATTAGAGAATTCTGGGCAATTTGCTCAATTCCTCAATCAAACTTGATTATGGGAATTGGATTATAACAGTTTATGGATACTGACTTTTGTTTTTCGACAGATGGGGTGGACAGTCGGATTTTGTTTTTAAGTACTTAGAAGGAGATTTCATGCGACCAAGAATTAACGAGGCAAGATTTTAATGATCAAAAAACAAATATTGGGGATAAATTCAGTTAACTGTTTTTTAATTCATTTATTGTTCTTGAATAGGTTGATGCACTCCTGAATAAAGGAGTCAATGTGACTATATATAATGGGCAAGTAAGATGTATTCCCTCTTTGAAAACTAGCTTCAGATGCAATATTTACTAATATTTTTTAAGAATAAATCTTTATATCTTCTTGTGTTTTTGTAGCTTGATGTTATATGTGCAACAAAGGGAACTGAAGCATGGGTCGAAAAGCTCAAGTAAATTCATTTTTACTCTCTATGTTATATATCCAATGCAGAATTACAATTTCACCCTTGTGTTTTGTTTTCTTTCGTGTCAAAGGTGGGAAGGTCTAAAGACATTTTTGAGCATTGATAGAACACCATTATACTGTGGAGATGGTAAAGTGACAAAAGGTTTCACCAAGTCTTATAGAAATTTACACTTCTATTGGATTCTTGAAGCTGGTCACTTTGTAAGTTCTAAACTTACACCCGTTATCTTTTGTACTCCTACAAGTACGTCTATCGGTTTTATAGTTCATGTATCTGGAGTCTATACATTACTAATTTGGGAATTTTATCACTTAATCCTATAGGGAGAAAATATGTATACAACTTTTGATCATACATAACAAAATGTTTCATTTGGAAATTTATATTTTTGAACTCGTGGATGAGCAAAAAAATGATAATCATCGAGGGGTTTAAGGTCAAATTTGTTGCATTAGATCATAAGTTATTGTGTACAATTATCTCATAATTTAATATATTATCATGTAGCAAAACTTCCTGTCGTTTTTGAATCAACATTATCGGCTTATTTTTTGTAATTTACCAATAACAGAACGTGTCTTTTTACGCTTGTATAGAGATTCTATATCCTTATACTAAATTCTCCTACTAACTAGAACAAAACAATTGTTTCATCATTTAATGAGTAGACACTTGAAGTAGGAGGATTTGGTAGAAGTAAATAGAATTCTCTTGAACTTTTATGTTTCCCTTCAATCAATTACAACATCCTACTGAAATATCTTAACAATTTATTAGCAGTTGAAGACTTTTGACTTAATCTATAATTTTCAGGTACCGGTAGATCAACCGTGCATAGCTTTGGAGATGGTGGGTAGCATCACGCGTTCTTCGTTGTCCACAAAGTAGATGATGATACATAAATAAAATATCAGTGGAGGAAGAGAGGCTGAGAGACTGTTAACATCAAGAATGTGCTAATGTGGTTATAATTTATAATTTTATTTGAAATTTGAAGTGCTTATAGTACAATACTAATAATTATCTCTTAACATGAGCACAAACTAACAAAAATGTACCTGTCTCGGTGCTCTCTCTCTCTCTCTCTCTCTCTCTCTCTCTCTATATATATATATATATATATATATATACATATATATATATACACTTTGCAGTTATTATACTTTTTTTAAACATTACATTACCTTGAGAGGTGATGTGAAAGTATATTCATAGTCGCACGAGGAACATAGTACACATTTATATCTCGTTAACTTTGCAAAACTTCACGAAATTGTGGAATTTACATGTGGTTCTTCTTTGTGTAATGTAACATTCTACAAGATTTTGACACGGCATAAGAATGTACCGCAGGATATGATAGGGTGATGTTCTCGAATTTGTTCTAAAGATGAAATCATTATAAGTGAGGTCAGAGTTGTAACATTCCAAACCCTGTTTTTATTGTGCTCGTAAGAGTTGTATGTGTGAGAGAGGGATAAAAATATGCATTTTGAAATTTGAAGATCAAAATCAACGCACTTTAACTAAAAGAGTATCATCTGATATGAAATTCCGAATGTCCTTGACGTGTTGTGTTTGGGAATAACTCAAAAGTCAAAAGAGTCTACATGAATTAGAAAAATTCCTATTTGAAGAAATGTTAAATCAATTTTATGTAGAAAAGTAAAATAAGCTACAAACAGTTATAAAATGTAATGTAACAAGTTATAATTTAGATTTAAGGTAACCAAAGGATTCATATGTAAGTATGTAAAAACTGTACGAAAATGTAATGAAGTTTGTTTTCATTACTATTGTACGCAATAAACTTTTTATTTTAAAAAATAATACAATTAAATTTCATAATCTTTCTATCGTATACAAGTTGTATATAATGAAATTATGACAAAGTTTATTGTATACAATGATAACTAAAACCCAAACACATAAAAAAATTAATTATTTGCATCCAATGATAGAATTATGAAATTTGATTGTATTTTTTTTTAAGTTGATTGTATGCAATGATAACTAAGACAAAATGCATTTTATTTTCATATAATTTGTCCTCTGCTAAACAAATTGATGCATCTCTTCCTATAGGTTTTTTTTTTATTTTTTAGTAATTTTGCCGTAAAATTTAAGAATGATAAAATACTAAAAATAATTGTTTTTTCAGACCCTCGTAGTTGACGGATGACCAATAGCTCGTCATCCGCTTTATATTTGACTGGTCATCCTTGTTGTTCCACTACGCCAATTTCGTGTTGCGCTCATCATTCGCAAACTCGTTGTACACATGACAAGCTCAAACGGCTCATTCCCCCTTTTATTTTATTTTTATGTTTAAAATGAAAATAAGTAATGATGTGAAGGTTAGTCATGATTATGGGTGTTTAGTAATAAAATAGTTATAGGCTACAAAAGATGATGTAACAGACAGTCATGCATGTTATGACTACGGATGATTTCATTGTTATAAACTTCAAAAACGTGTTTGATTAAAAAAAATAATAAGACCTACCCATTTGTTTTCTACCTCAATGTTAATCACTTTTCATATGTTAGCCTCTATCCTGTTCCTGGATAGTTGGATGAGGGCATTTCAATTTTTAAGACAAGTGTTATAAACTGACATTCAATTTATGTCAATAAAATTGTATAAAAATATAATAAACTATGCTAATATTGTCATTGTATGCAATCAACTTTATTTTATACCTAAAAATACACAAAACTTACAAATTTGGTTTATTGTATGCAAGTTACCTATGAAAATAGGTAACTTACCGGTAACCTGGCAAAAAATAAAGAACTTTAGTACCTAAAAATACAAAAAACTTTCAAATTATGTTCATTGTATACAATCGATAACTGGTAATCAGGTTACCAATTGTATACAATGAACAAAATTTGTAAGTTATATGTATTTTTAGTTACAAAATAAAGTTAATTACATACAATGACAATATTGACAAAGTTTTTTGTATTTTCGCGTATTTTGCCTATTATAATTGTGTAATCCAGACCATCTATTCTGGTAAAAATTAAAATATAATTTTAATTTTTAAGGTCAAAATTAGATTCAATTTTGACTTTAATATGAATAAAACTTTTTATTGATAATTTCATATATGTTAATTTTAAACATTAAAATATCGTATTTGTCACCCTAATTTACAAATATAATATTTACACTTTATAACTTTTAAAATATCATATTTAACAAATATTTTAGTTTTATCATTTTAAAATATTTTCTATAAATTATTTTTAATTATAACCAATAAAGATTTAAACTTATTGTCCCTAATTATTACAATAATTATCGATGATTTGTATAAGAAAGTAATCATGTCTCTTCTTATCATAATACAATTTTTTTTGACATCATGTCTGCCCTCTCCTCGCATTAACATCTCCACCGCTGGTCCGAATGTTGACGTCGTTTGTCATCATTTTTAAATTCTCGTTTCTTTCGCGTTTTATAATTATCTAATATCTTTTTATTAATGTTTGCTATTGATATTTTTATACCAACTCATGTATTACACAAACATTTAATCTAGTAATAACATTAATAAAAGACTAATCTTTGTTAATTTAACTAAAGAATCATTACCATTCATTAAGTCAAAACATTAATTAATATCGTGGGCAATCCTAGCAATTCATTTGGTCAATAATTAAAACTTAATTTTGAGTTTAAATCACTTTGTTTTGCGTTACCTTTAAATTTAAAGAAAAAAAATACTCAAATTTAATAAGTTGTAATTATCCACCACCAAAATTGAAAATTATGCGATGCTTAGGAAATATATTAACAAAACAGTGGACTAGATGATTTAAGAACGATTCCACTTCATTAACTTAATCCAATAAATAATAAATATATTTTAATACTAATAAAAGAATAATTTTTATCAATTTAATTAGAGATTTTTAACATTTTATTTAGTCAAAATTAACATTATTTGAATATACTTGTTATCTTTGAAAGAAGTTTATTAAATATTAATACATTTAACATTCTTCTAATATAAATAAAAGACTAACATGATCACATTTTATTAGACAAATCTGGCTTCTAGTTTACATAAATAATTTAATTATCAAAGTTGAACCATTCATTTTGATAAAAATGTAAATCCAATTTTGACGTTTATTTAAAGTTGGATTCAATTTCACTTTAATTTGAATAAAAGTTATTAGGGAGAATTTCATATATGTTTTCTTAAACCTTAAAATATCGCATTTGCCTAACTTAATTTATAAATATATCATATATAACCAAATTATTAGTTTTATTATTTTAAAATATTTATAATATTCATTTTAAATTCTTTCTAACTATAACCAATAAATACTTGACCATATTATTTCCCTAATTATAACAATAATGATTGATGACTTGTACAAGAAATACAATCACGTCTTTTCATATTATAATACTACGTTTATGTCGTTACGTTTGCCCTCCTCTCGTCAACTTTCGTGTTGGCGCTGTCTATCGTCATTTTTTTCACGTTTTATAATTACTTAATATATTTTTATTAATGTCTAATATTTATCATTTTTCTAACCAATCCGTGTATTTCACGGGCATCTAATCTAGTTATATTTATATTTGAGTATTACGAACATATGGTATGTATACTTTTGAAATTTATATATAAAAATTTCCAATCCGAGTACTCTCTACTTTTTGCCGACCGCTTGACTGCCAGCTAGCGAGTTTTACAACATTGTGTGTGTATATATACAATAATACAATATAGTGTAGTCGTTATATTATTATTAGAAAGACTATAGAATAGTTCTAAAGATGATTATTTATTAATGGTAATTCCTACTATAATAAATAAAGGTTTTAGGATCAAGATAGAAGTTTTCAATAAGGCTATGAGTTATACATTCTCTTTTCCTTTTTCTTACCCATTGTCACATCAGGGTCATATCATTCCCTCCTTTATTTCTTTCTCTCTACCCAAATTAAGTGTTATACCTCTCATTTTCTTTCTCAAACTTTCCCCACTTTTTATTTTTATTTTTATATTAACAAATTAACGTTGGAGAGGGGGGTGGGGTGGCATGCTTCTCGATCGAGTTTGTTTACCCGTTGCACTTACTCGATTAGGCTATGACATTTTGGTGTTCCCATGTGAACCCGATGGAGCCCGCTTCATTCGGGTTGACCATAACGTATGGTCTAACGCTCCTTGAAATATGATTGCTGATTTGTTCTAGAAGGAGCTTGCTAGACTTTATCATAGTTGGATTACTTGAGCAAACTTTCTAATGTCACAATTGCAGGTGAAAATGCTCAAGGCGATGAAGGCATAGGAATTGAATAAAATTTAAACGTTTTAACATTAAAATCCTGTATGTTGTATTTTTAAATATAAGTGGGTATAAAAATAAAAAAGAACAAATAAAAGAAGAAAATCAAGAGTGAAAATGCAAGTTACGAACTTGAAGTTATTATTAAGCGAAAAAGATGTTTTAACCGTAAGACCATCCGTTACGGGCTACTCGATTCCATCGAGTAGCCTCGGGTTAGTTGAGGAACACCAAAACGAAGGAAACGGGTAAGGCAATCGGGTAGGTCACTCGGGTAAAGGAGCTCGATGGCTCCCACCCCCCTCTCAACTTCCCTTTTTTTAAAAAAAATTACCGTTTTCCAATGGTTAATTTTATTTATTTATTTATTCAACTAACTAATCACTATATATACCACTATTATTCACCATTTTAACACTCTTCACTATATTCTTCACTCTTCATCATTTTTTATAAATTTTATTCTCCACTCTCCACTCTACTCATGGATCCTCAATCAAATCTCCCTTCATCCGGACGTAACCGGTCAAGGGTTACGAGTTCCACACCTCAAAGGCCCGACAACCCATTTTTTATAAATTAAGTTTTTATTATTAGTATTGTAAGAAAATTTTATTAATTAGTAAATGAATGAATTTTATTATTTACTTAAATAATTATTTGTTAATATAAAAATTAAAAAAAAAAGTGGAAAATGTTTGGGTAAGAAAAGGGAAAGTATAACACTTATTTTGGGTAGGGTGAAGGAAATGAAAGAGGGAATTATGTGACGCTGATATGGTATTGGGTAAGAGAAAGAAAAAGGGAAGTTATGACACATTGCCTAAATAACTAACATCTCAAGTTCCTAATGTACAAATATTTCTGCCCAAAGTACTACCTAAATAATGCATTTTTTTGTTACTATATGAATGGTAAGTTAAAATGTTAAATATTCAAAGTAATTTTTTATTTGATCGATATCAAACTGTGTAGTTATAAAAAAAATGCAACAAAAGTGGATAGTAGTTCTTTTTTTAAGACAAAGATGCTTTTATTTATCTTAAAAAAAATCATAATACAATAAATTCTTTAAAGGTCGAGACAATAAAAAATTATGAAGTCTTGAAAGTTGATACAATAAAAAGTTCATATCCAAGACGACCACTCACATCAACCAAAATTATCATCTTAAAAATTAAAATCCAGCTGCAACAAGACTTCTAACACCATAGATTTCAATTTACCCTGGAACTTGGTTTCCTATTAGCAAAGCAAAAACCTAAAGGGAGTGTTTGGTTGGAGGAATTTTATGGGATTTTGTGGGAATTGGAATCTAATTTCTAGCAAATTTCATGTTTGGTTCACCTTGAAATTGGAATTGGAATTGGAAGGAATTAAAATCCTTCATTGGAGGGAATGTGAATTCCTTCAACATTAGGTGGGATTTTAAATTCTATGAATGAAGGAACGTGACTTATTACCAATAACCCCTCATAAGCCTTAGAATATTATACCTGCTCCATTTTTCTCAACCCTGTTCGTCCGCCACTCCGCCTCCGCCAGTCCACCGCCGCCGTTCGTCATCGTAGGTCGGTGGTGTTCGCGTCGCCATTCGTCACTGCAGGTCGTCGGCGTTGCGTCGCAGGTCATCGCGTTTATCATCGCCGCCTTCATTCGTCGTAGGTCGCCCTTCGTCATCGCAGGTCGTCGGCGTCATCATCGCCAGTCATCGCGTTCGTCATCGTAGGTCATCGCCGGTCGTGTCGCCTTCTTCGTTCGTTGTAGGTCATCGGCATTCATCAATCGCTAGTCGCCGTCGTCATCGCAGTGATTGTTCATATTCAACAGATTTGAAGTGATTGTTCATATTCAAGAAAAGCTAGCTCGATACAGACATGAAGCAAATCGAGTAAGTTAAAAACGATTTGTTGCTACTTGTAGGTTTGAACTGGTTTTATAAAACAAACTAAAATTAGGTAAAAAAAATAGGAAGGATAATTTTGTCATTTTATATGACTGGAATCAAATTCATATACATTATTTGTGAACCAAACAAAATATGATAATGGATTTCAATTTCATTTCTTGCCAACCAAATAGATTAAAGATTCAAATTTTAATTCCTTGCAAATTTCAATTCCTTCACAGATTCCAATTCCTTCAGAAATATTTTGTGAACCAAACGCCACCAAAATATTTTGTAGACTTGAACATATGATTTAATTTTATCCATGTCTTCTACTTTATCAGAAAGAACCCGATTCCTCCAATTTCATAACAACCAAAGCCATTTCACAAACAACCTTGAAAATGGTATGCCACTTTCAATTAGGATCGGATTGAATGAACAACAATTTGAGAGCAACCAAAGGGTTAATTCTTGGACTTGAAAGACTCCACCACACCCGGAACTTTCACCGATATATTAAATACAAAGGCTTTGAAAAAACTATGATACTTGTACTCAATACTAGGGATGGCAAAAAATCCCGCATCCGATGAGGAATCCGATCTCCGAGCCCGATTTGATCGGGGAATCCCCGAGTTGACTGGGGACGGGGATGGGGATGGGGACGGAGATTTCCCGAACTTAGAAACGGGGACGGGGGCGTGGATGGGGATACTCCTCGGTTCCCCGAACCCGCACACACATATTTATATATATATATATACATATATTCATATATAATTTTTTAAAGTCAAATTTCTATTATAAATATGCATCTGTATGCAACTTAACTTTCTTACATTAATATGCATATCAATAAGAGTGTTTTTTGTTTGTACATACATGATCGTTTCATACGATTTATTAAACAAAGAGAACGAAAAAACTAATATGATGAAATAACTAATATATTTTTTATAGAATCAAGTATAAACGTATTATAAGCGTCTTAAGAAAACTCGATTTTGTAGACGAAGAAAAATCTCCGGGGATCCCCGCGGGGACGGGGGTGAATATGCAAGTCAATTCCCCGGCGGGGATGGGGACGAGGATGGGGACTGGGGGAGGGGAACGGGGATGGAGATGGGGAGAGCGATCCCCGATACCCCCGACCCCGTTGCCATCCCTACTCAATACACCGATCACATAGCACACAAGCTACAATTTCAAAGGCGTTTTCTTTAACTTACATAATTCATAACTTATTTTTTTATTAAGACGATGTGTTAGTCACCAATGATTCAAATATAAAAGAAATTCATTTTAAAATAAATAAATTGAAACAAAAAAAGATATAGAAAATAAATGTCACATCATAAGGTTGATGACATATCTAATGTATCAACTATTTATTTACTGAATAAATTAAGATTAAACAATATCTAAGTTATGAATATTTTATTATTTTAAGTCACGACATAATTGTCTTAAAATAAATAAATTTGTATATATTTGTGATTTGTGAAGAGAGCAAAATGGTTAAAAGTTTGGCAAGAGTTGTCCTTTATCTGTACAAGTAGACAAAGACAATACATGGTACATTTTCCTAGTATTTTTCATATTATTGTTTTCCACATAATGGCATCCTATGAAATTTACATATCCCATATACCTTGTGTTCAATGTAATAAAATTATATATAATTTAATAAATATTTTCAATCTTAATTAATGATTTGTTTATTCTTTTTTTTTTTAATTTCGATTTCCAAATACAATGTAATAGAAATAGCATAAGGACTCGAACTTGCAACAGGATTGCCGAATTGTTTCTTGAAAATTTACGTAAAAAACATATCATATAGGCTTAAAAGGGTAAACCGTACACAAATACAAAAAACTATGCTTAATATATTATTATATACAAAAAACTTTATTTTTTTAAATTAATATAATAAACTTTTATAACATTTACGTTGTATATAAATTTTATTTTCTAGCTAAATTCTAGGTAATCCTAAACATTTTTATTTTTTTAATTTCTTTTTTCTCTATTATTTCTTGAAAGGTAACCCCAAATTCTTACCCCACACACATGTCTACTTTGATTCAAAATTTCTTGAAGCTTCAAAATCACATGTTTACCACACAAGTTGCGTTGTAATTTCATGGAATCCAGATGAGTGTGATTTTGAAAAGCCTTCAACCACCCACGGATGGACCAAAATGGGCCATTACGGTGGCACAAGTCTCTAGTTAGCCGAAGGTATGATTTGAAAATTTTCTAGGTTTTTAATACCGTGCTAGCAATCAAATTTTAAGGTGTTACCGGTGATTATTTTGTGCTATCATAATACGATTACATTTCTAAAATAGTTCTATAAATATAAATAAATCATAGTCAAAATCGTTGGTAAAATACCTTCTTTTGAGATTAAAACACGAATTAGGCTATTCATTTTTCTAGGTTGTTGATGTTGTTCGGTTATCTATTTAATAACAAAAACAGGATTAACCTGGCTGGAATAACCATAAACCCTAAAACCCCCGAAGAACACACTATATTTTAATTAGTTTTATTTTGTTATTATATAATGACACCGATCACTAAATACCTTGGTCTGCCCCCGCAACCACCACCGCTTTGAACAACCTTCAACCACCACCACTGCTTGTGATTTTGGTGAGGGTTACATAATGAAATCCATCCAGATCCTCACTTGTGACGTTTTAACGACGATTTACTTGGATTGTTCAGCGAAGGTGTTTAACTGCTCACGTATGTTATTCGAGTTAGGGCTTGTTCAAATTGTTCTTGTTCTTGGAGATCTGGGTTGGGGGTTGCTCTAACCGATTATGATTTTCATCGATTTATGTTCATTTGTTTAGAAGCGAGTTGGGGGTTTTCATTGATTTGTGTTCATTTGGCTCCTGAGTTAGGGGTTGTTCGAACCCGCTTTTTGGATAACCTTGAACTTGCAATTTTGGCTCTTGATTTTCATGAACAGCCACCGACTATGGTGTTATTCACTTGCAATCGACTATGATATTTGGAACGTGTGTTTTTTCTTTCAGATTTGTTGTTAGTTGCTACTTGTTAGGAATTCAATATTTTATTTAGTTTTTAGTTCGACTTGCTATTTTGTTAAGAGTTCTATGATCCTAAAGATTTGGAAAGTTTAAAACATGATGAACATTCTCAAGAGATGAAAAACATGATTAACATTCATTCATATGAGGTTAGGTAACCCGCGACAGATTTCACTTTGTATACAATGTAAATTAAACTAATGTTATTTGTATTGTGTTTTCTAAAACACTGATATATATATAATGGTAACTTAAGAAAAGTTTATTATATTTTAGTATAATTTATCAAGACTTAAAATGTCAAAGGTTGCAATTGTATTTAAAATACATTTAATAAAGTTATATCATCATTCTGTTTTTTTTTTCTTTTTTTTTTGACACCTCCCTATCATTTAGACACTTCTCGATGAGCAAGGGTTAAGGCTATCTTGGGAGATGATTTGTACACAATAAGTTTTTGTCACACATAACAATTGTGACTTTTATGTCCCTAGTACCTTACTATCTTTTATTTTTATTCATATATTCAAGGGTATGATGGTCTAAACAACAACTAATTGTTATGTATGATAAAAATTTGTTGTGTACAGATAATCTCCCATCTAATATTATCCCTCTCAGTCCTCTATCTATCTAGACATATTACATCATTTCCCTCTAGAATTCTTTCTCATCTTTCTAACCACTACTATCTTTCTCAACCCTCCCTATTTATAAAAATATAGAAAAGAAAAGGGCAAAAAACCTCGGAGTAGTGAAGCCGTGGAGAGTTGAACCTTCAGGTTGGTAGAGGGCACGATAGTAGTGCTTTTGTGTAACCTGCTGGACCCGTGCCTCACTCGTAGACCTGCTTGTTGATAGCGCCAAGCCCAACTATGCAGTCATTCCAAGTTTCCAACAATGGTGGATATTGACTCAACCTGTTTTTACTGAGATCAAATAATTAGTTTGAACCTAAATATATTTTAAAATGATGGCCCACATCATCTAAATGGTCCTCTTGATGTAACATTTGTGAGCGAAAAAACAGCATTGAAAATTGTATATGGATGATTTGACATAGGGTGATTCTACTGGAACCCCTTCGTAGTCTAAATGGCACCCTTTGATGTGACATTTGTGAGCGTAAAACCTACATTGAAAATTGTAATCGAATGATTTAACATATGTAGTTTATGAGAAAAGGGAGGTCAAATAGTAACACCCTTTGATATATAGGTATGTAAGAAAATGGGGCCAAATAATAGTACCTTAAAATGACATATAACTCATCATCTATTGGTCACCTTTGTGTGTGTGTGTGTGTGAGGGGACAAAGAACCTTGGTATAATAAAGGCGTGGCTTGGGTTAGCGTGTCAAATATCTTCTGGAAGTCTTCCATTATCAAATAAACAACCAAAGTAGTTTTCGATGGTTTCCATAAAGTTAAAAGATAATTAGTATACTAACAAAGATTCCTTTTAAATTTTATGTGAGTTTATGAAAGAAAAAAAAATAGTTAAATTTTATGTGAAGAGAAAATTTAAGAATTCTTCTTTTAAGTGTTTTACAAAAAGGTCATGTTGACACATTTTGAAACAACATATAACTTTTTTTTATTTTTGGTTTGGTTTATAAATGATTTTGAAATAGAGGTCAACAAAATCTGGTTCGGTTCTGAGTTGGTACAAGGGAGGACGTGTCTTTGGTGGATCGGTCCGGGATCTGTTCGGTATTCGGCTGATCAGTCCGGGATCTGTTCGGTATTCGGTGAACCAGTTATCCATGAAAGAGGTTTCAGTTCTAGTTCTGACTCCGGACGGGTATTTTCTTAGACTAGTCAAGTTTCGGTTCGGTTAGACCTTTTTCCGGTCGGTTTTGTAAGTTTCAGCTCGAAGTTTTTCGATTCTTTTTTCGTGTTGATTTTTTCGAGAATTTTATTTTATATATAAAAAATTGCCCAGATCATTTCAGTTTTTCGTTCAAATATTTTTCCTATTCAATTTTAGCATTACTCATTTGGTTTTTTAAGTTTCAATCGTTTTTTAGTTTTAGTTCCTTCTACATTTTAACATAAAAAAGCTACAAGCTATAACTATATATAATTGTTGAAAAAGTAAACAATTTCGTTCGTAATTCAAAAGTAAAACGGAAACTTGTAATAAAGTGAGATTAGAGAGTTTTTGCGGGAAGAAAAATGGAAAAATTGAGTGGTATTTATAGGCGAAAAATGTAAAAGTAATTTTAAGGTTCGAAGCAGTTTTGGACCAACTCACATACGGACTTGGTCAAAGACCGACAGGTATGAACCGAAGACCAACTCGACTAAAGACAGACTCAAATACCATTTTCAACTCAAAACATGGACCAACCCGAACAGCGAATCAATCTCGATTCGGAGATCATATGAATCTACTCTGCTCAATACCATGTTTGGACAGGTCCCGGGTTAACCGAACTGGTACGGTTGGATCGTTAATTTTTGCACCACTAGTTTGAAAGAATAGGATAAAAGAGAAAATGGAGTTTCTTAAGTTTAAGCCTCAAGTCTTTGCATCGTTTCGAGCCAAAATACATTATACATTCATAATTTCATCATAAACTAACCAATTAACCATTATACTTATTAGAATATTAAATCTAATATATTATGTTAGTGTTTTGAAAAATCAATTAAATCATAAAAACACTGGATTGATCTTAGCAACATTCGTTTAAGTGGTATCTAAGAGTAATATTTGATTTTAGCTGAATGTATCATTTACCCTATGTTTTTATCTCATTTATAGTAATTAGTTTACGAATAAAAACAGGGGATGTGATATGCTTCCAATAACACATATCTTACTTGTTTTTTTACCGTCACAAACATTTTTAAACAAGGGGTACGATTAAATATTCATTATTTACTAAGTGTTTGTGACTGTAAAAACATCACTAATATGTGATTCTAACTATAAGCGTCATTTTATCACCAAATACCACTCTACCATAAATAAAATAAAATAATGTCACCAAGAAAGAGAAGAAGTACAAGGCGTTCCCGAAGACGACGAAGAAGAAACTCCATTATTACTATTCGAATCACCCCCACCACCGTCATTCACCGCCGCCGGCAGTTTTTTCATTGGCATTATCGGCGGCGTCGTTGTCCCCGCCTTCCCCGACGTTATCTCCTCTTCTCTTTCATCATCATCAGACGACGATGTCACCTCTGTCTCCAGCCGCGACGGCGACGTGTCCGGGGTCTCAAACGGAGTATTACCGGCGGCCCTGCTTCGCCTCCCATTTTCACCATCATCATACACCGGGTTCGAAATGTACATCAAATCTTGACCATTTTCTTGATTGTCCGGCAGCTGAGGAAACTGCTGCTGCTGCTTTTCCACGTCGTCGCCGGCGACTGAAGGGTAAAGAATGTTTCTTGGGGCTGCAAGAACACTTTGTGCGTAGAAATTGGCCAGAGGAGGTGGGCCGTTGTGGTTTTCGGCGGTGGTTACGGCCTCCGTGGTGGTGGTGGTGGTGGCGTGACGGCGGCGGAGGAGAACAGAGCAGTAGAGCTCCGCCAGTAGAACGAGTACCAAGGCAAGAACCACCGCAAGACAGATGACTAGAACAAGGGTTAACCCCATCATCAAATTGGAAGCACCCATTATCATCTTTTAATTAATTTTAACTGGGTGAAAGCTAGCTAGTATGTGAAAATGGGGACAGGCCAGGGAGGGAGTAATAATAAATGGCAGAGTTGGGGGGGTTTTGGCGGGAAGGTGGGGGTGAACGTGAACCAATGAAATGAAGGGAATCTTGGAAGTTTGACAGTAAAATTTCGGTCTGTACGCACAGTATTAATTCGGTATCGATGTGTGATTGTGTCGTAGTTTAAGGTCACCCACACATAAAATGTTGTAGATAAATGACAGTTGTCTAGTTGAAGTAATAAAAATAGGATGATTTTATTGGTACCCTCTACATCATCTAAATGACCCTCTTAATATGATATTTGTGAATGAAAAAAGTACATTGAAAATTGTATATGGGTATGTGAGAGGAGGGGGGCCAAATAGTAACACCCTAAAAATATCCGGGTTAAGTTTGAGGTCACCCACACCAAATCAGACACATATCATTCAAATAATGTTAAGTTACAGACGGGTCACGTTTTTATCGAGTTATTCAAACTCGAATTCGTTTAAATCAAGCTTTTATTGAGGTTGAGCTCGAGCATAAGAAAAGGCTTGAAAAATATAACGAACCAAGTTTGAGTTTATAAGGACTTTGTTCGAACTCTTATCGAATTTTTTCAAGCTTTATATTATATATCATTACGTATTTAAATCTATATAAAACCTTATTTACAAATATTACCGACCCCATTTCAAAACATTATCTAAGCACATAACCTGTCTATATTGTCACTTCTAGGTTAGTGCCCCCATAAAATATATCCTAGATTTGTCACTGACCACGATGACGATGACGGCTCGATGACAAGGCCCCCCTAGTGGGCATGATGCCTTCGACTACAACCCCTGCTAGCATCGTAAATAAATTTATTTATTAAAAAAAACAAATACACGAGCATTAACAAAGTGTTTAGTTTTAGCGTACCCGTTTTTTAGAGAAAAAAAATATATATATAAGTAACCTTATTTGCCTCTTAAAAATAAAATTTTTGCTCAATTAATGGCTAGAAAGATTGATAATTTGATATTGGTTCAATCATTTTAGAATAATATTATTAGTTTATGATTATGATTTTAAACATGAATAACTCAAACCTACTAACTATTTGTATATCATAATATCTTGAAATAATCAATTCTCTCACTCTTCAATAAATGGAATTTAAGTCTTTCGGTTACAAACTGGAATTCATTTACAAATATAGTAACTATCTATTTTTAAAATCTACACTAATAACTCATCCGGGTACAGAGTGAATAACAATCGTCTATTGTTTGTACAACTTTACAATAGATAACATAGTAAAATTCATTTAATGACATGTTATATGTTGTCGCCTGGTTCACGTAGAATACCAGTACTTTAATATATTCAGATAACAACAAAGGCGAAGTTGTTAAAACCGATCCAACATAACTATAATGTAGGTGATTGTGTTCATATATCCCGAGTCATTTTGAATTATTTAAATTCATAACTTAGAAACTGAAAACTGATAACATCCATCACTATCATTATTGGACCCACACACAGTTATTTATCTCAAATTCTATTTGTTGAAAATGAAAAAATGAAAAAAAATGATAACGAGCTTTGTCACTGGTTACCCACACAACGAGCTCCCTGTTCACGAGGGAAAAACAAGTCGGTTGCAATGAATATGATGAGACGAGGTCCTCGTTGTGCCTCATTACCATACTTCACAAGCACCCATTGCGGGTGCTCTAACAAGCCAAAAGCATTCAACGATGAAGCTCAACCTCGTTACAGCCATTGCAACGTGCTTGTTACCATCTCGTGATGGAGTTGCTTGTGAACCGGGTAACGGGCTTCATTGCTCGTTAACCTTTTTTTTATTTCTTTTCTTTTCAACCAACATTATTAAAGATAAATAATTGTATGCGAGTCCAGTTATGATAATCACAACAGTTATTACTGTGGGTGATTAATGATAAGTTACCCTTGTTAATGTAACAGTTATCACTCTGAGTGTCCTAGGAAACTCAGATGAATGAAACCTATTTCAGCCTTTTATGCAGCTCATTGGGAGGCTTTGTGTAGTACTAGTGTACTACACTAATGCTATCATTTTCAGCAAACTTTTTGTTTGATTTTTATTATTTCGAAAATCATTATCAAATTTACTTACTGCACCAATAAGTTCACATATTATTAACAAGTTCTTTATATGTACTATGAATCTATGATGATGTACAAATTATCCAAAATGCAACTTCATATTTTTTTATATAAAAAAAAGAAATTCAAGTAAATACAGTTTCAGTCCCCAATCTATATAGGATTTACATAAACTGCCTTTTATTTGTAAATTATCAAAATTACCTTACACGGTGTCAAAATTCCTGCATCCATCAATCAACGAGCAAGCCCCACAATCTTTGTTTGGTTACAAGGAGGCCAGTAACACAGCAGAGAACGCACGGTTGACCTAACTCAACCATTTTGATACCTGAACTTGGTCAACAATGCTAAATACTACCCTAAAATATCAAAAATGTAATGTAGTACCCTAAATTTAACGACTCGGTTGGTCAGTTTATGCACAATACCTTTGATACTTTAGGGTGGTATTTTAACCTAGTTAACAAAGTTCTGGGTGCTAAACTACTTTGACCAAACATGAATTTGGTATATCCACATAGATTCAAACAACAAAGACAACCTTTATTGCAAATTCCAAAGAGGAATCCTATAACAAGATTCTCGTTTCGACCAATTTACAAAATAAGGTTCTAAAGACACTCTACAACTGCCGGGTCAACTATGGTAGACCAAATACTCATAACTTCACTTGCAAGCTCTCTTACATCAAGTCAAAATTCGACAAACAGAACCGGGGACTAGTCGATGGTCGTCAACTGTGGTTGTTTTCGGGTTGTTCCTTGTCAGGATCCTCTTCCTCTTCTTTGTTCTCTTCCTCCTCTTCTTCTTCATCTTCTCCCGGGGGGTCGTATGGTGATGGGGGTGGTAATGGTGTTTTCATCGGGCTGAATTGAGGAAATATATCGGGCCTTCTACCTGGCTTCGGTCTCTCCCACTCCTTGTACATACCACAAATTAGTTAAGACTATGAGATAATTAGTTTTTGAGAACATAGGATGAAATGTCAGACTCGATTTACATGGTTCAACAATTTGCTTATAGTAGTTATTAGTTAATGGTCTATAAGCTATGTTGAAGGTGACACTTCTGACCAATTTGCTTATTAATTGGTCAAGTTGGGTTAAAACATAATTTGAAATGGGTATAATGAAAAAAACTAACTAAAAAGCCGGGCCAAACGGTTTTGAAGTCTCTACAAGTGTACTTTTTTGCACATACAACCTTTTAAATCGCTTTATTTACAAATTTTGATTATTAATGTAATACAACAGTTTTTGTAATCAAAAAGTTTTCAAACGAAGGGCAGAAAAGTATTTGTAGGTTGACCCAACCCGGTCTAAAAATCAGTTTTTGTAATCTCCCGTATTCCAACTTTAACAACTTGTAACTTTGTAAGCTGGTTTATAGTCTAAATCACACTCGTTATTCAAGAGACAAATAAAGCATGACAGATAAATTGAAGTAACTGTATACCATATGGTACAAATAATCAACATTTATAATAAGATGATTAGCAATTCCTATATGCAGACCATGTGTTGTAAACTCATAACAGATTTACTCATAGAGACAATCAGTGTCATTTGTGGATGCATTGTTTTACTTCAAAAAGGGACCTTAAAGTGCACTAAACCAGTTTATAGCAACTATAATATCAAGATTAGCTATGAACCTAACAGATAAAAGTAGGGGCATTTTAAAGATTCTTGTTCCTATGAGGCACCTCAGATAAGTATTTCCAGTGCATTCATAGAGGTGGCAATTTCGACCCATTAACTCATAAATGGGTTGGTTACTTGGTTCGGGTTTTACATTATACCTAACGACAGGGGCGGACCTAGGTAGTGTCGTGTGGGGGCACGGGACACCACTCAATTTTACGTGCGTAGTGTAAATTTTGATTTTTCGTAGTGTAAATTCCGATT
>JAUEJL010138022.1:0-35425 GCA_032274825.1 Drosophyllum lusitanicum | reverse complement strand
ACCACACTTTAATAAAGAATTCAGTCTATGTGCTTTGGTAGGTCCTATATTAGATGCTGATACTTTATGAATAAATTCCTTATCAGCTACTTCTAATTGTCGGTTGTGACGTGATAAATGTTTATTATCATCATCAAACAGAATATGATTGTGACCTTCAATAAATTTAACCAACCTATAAGATTCTGAACCTGGGATACCCTTTAAACAAATACGTGCTTTACAATCACTAACTTTAAAACTTGATCGACGCCTTTTCTTAGAAGGAGGATCCAACGTATCCAAACCAACTCTACTTTTTGGTATCCCTGCTTTGTTGCAAAGTACATAACGATTTGTACTGTTCTTGTTAACCTTAACAGTTGACTTTCTTATACCAAAACCTGCTTTCTTCGCATATTCTAAATAATAAGAAACAGCGGAATCATAATTATCAAAAGCAGTTCCTATAATTGGTTTTTCATCAGCTGGAACATCAGGAACAAACAAAACACTCCCAAATTGATTTTCCATAAAATTGCTAGAAAAGGAAGATCCATTGCTAGTATCAGGAGCATTAGCTACAAAAAAAAAGTTTGCAAAAACTTTAAACTGATATATGTAAATATTTGCACATGTGCAACATGTAAAAAAACGCACATGTAAAAAAAACAGAAAAACAAATACCTTCAACATCCTCATTTAATGGATCACTATCAATTAATTCTTCACTATCAACAGCAGGACAATTCAAATCAATATTATTTACAGAAAAACTAGAACTAGAATCAGCAGAAGCAATATCCATATCTGTTAACAAATAAACAAACACTTTGAACATTGTTAATGTTCTAAAAAAACAAAACAACAGATATCAACATTTAAAAATAAACTAAAAGATAAAATAAACTAGTAATGAATTCGATACTGTTAAACATAACAAAACAACAAAAATAAAATAAAAAAACAGAATCAAACATTAAGAAAAAGAATACAAAACCTCGCAAAAAATCGCAACAGATGTCAATTGAATCAACAATTAGTCGACGAAAATCAGTTCATTGCCCTAATTACGAGACGAAAGCAAACGAAAATCAGTTGGAAGAATTAACGAGACACCGGATGTCAGCAGTGATCAGCGGCGGTAAACGGTGGTCACAATACAGACGAAAATCGAGAAGAAGGAAACAATTAATGAGATCCTTGAACAAGAATGGCGGAAGGAAATAAGAAGAATGGCGGAAGGAAAGAGACGACAAGAATATAAATAAGAATGGCGGCGTAATAAGGGTACGGGACAAAAATTCTAAATGGACAAATATACCCCTTCGCCTAAATTAGTATCCTTAAACAAAACAAATTAGATCAATGGTCAAGATTAGTTCTCGCAGTTCTCGTACGAAAAACAGTTCTCGTTTGAACCGCAACCTATATATATATATATATATATATATGGGTATTTATATTTTATAGGGGATTAGGAATGCAAAAAACAGAAATCTAGTACCTGAAAATGACTAGGTTTTTAGTCGTCAAAGACACCAAAGCATAGAGTGGGTCGAGGAAGGGAAAGTAGATGGAGTTACTGTACAGGATAAGTAGTATTGTTGTTTGTTTTATGTATTAAATGAATTGTCAGAATAAGAAAAAAAATTATTAACTAAATGTGAAAAGTATCAATCTCATAACTTATTCTGTTAAGTCATATTTTCTAGATTAAGTAAAAAACAAACAATACGATTATAAATTATAACAATAAGCCATTTCCCTATTAAGATCATTAAGTCAAAATCAAACACCACCTTAACATGCTCACCCGAATGATCTTACTAAACAAATAGCACCTTAAATATACTCTTATATTACTAAACTAGATTAAATGTCCGTGTGATACACGGGTTTGTTAAAAAATAATAAATATTAAATATTAATAAAAAGATATCATATAATTATAAATCGCGAATGAAATGAGAATTTTAAAAAAATGACGACAAACAACGGCAACATTTAGACCACGGTGGAAACATCGACGCAAGGGTTATCATAATACGAATAGACGTGATTATATTTATTATACAATTGATCGACCATTATTGTTACAATTAGGGGCAGTAAGGTTAAATGTTTATTGGTTATAATTAAAAAAAATTAAAACGATTATAAAATATTTTATAATGATAAAAACTAAGAATTTGGTTAAATATGATATTTTAAAATATTATAAAAAATACGATATTTTGGGGTTAGATGACATATATGAAATTATCTTTAAGAAATTTGATTTAAATTAAAGTCAAAATAGAATCCAATTTTGATCAAGAAAAGTCAAAATTGAATTTTATTTTTTATCAAAATAAATAGTTAAGATTTAATAATTAAAACTTTTATCTAAATTTAATAGCTACGATTATTTAATAGATTTTATTAAAGTTATTCCTATATTTATATCGGATAAAAGATATACCAAACGCTAGTTAGAAAAAGAAGTTACTAGTCATGATCACGCTTTCATTAGTTACTATTAATATATAAACAAAATAGAACATATTTACATTATTTAAAGGGTCAATAATGATTTAATTATCAAAGTTTTAATTCGGTTTTGGTTTAATTATCAAAGTTTTTTTTAAACGGTTTTACCATAAAGTTTGAATTTGTTATGATTTAATCCTCAAAGTTATATCTTTTTTGCTTAAACTATAAAGTTTTTTTTCAAACGATTTAACTTTTAAATTTTTGTTAAAAATGGTTTAACCCTTTAAGTTTTGTTAAGTTTTTAATAAAACTAAAATGCATAATCAAGTAGAGAGAGTAAAATCGAAAACCATACAAAATTTAAGTGATTAATTAGTTTATTTAACAAAACTTATTTAAATTACCAAGAAAAAAAAATAGAAAAAGTAGGATTTCTTCCAACCTATAATAATAATAATAATAAAAACTCATATATAAATGAGAAGCAGTAAAACGTAATAATTGAAATGTGTGGATAATTAGAGCCTAGGGGTGTAATTGAGCCGAGACAGCTCGCGAGCTACTCAAGACTGATTCGAAAAATAGCCGAAATCAACTCGAGCTGAACCGAGTCGAGCTCGAGCTACTAGAGTAGGGTGTCGAGCCGAGTTCGAGCTCTAAAATACTCAGCTCGCCAGGCTCGCGAGCCTAATCGAGCTTGTACTAAATTACCATTTTACCTTTTTATATATACATCATTTACTTTTATACCCTTAATAGCTAGTTGTTAATTGTTGTTCGAAAATGTGAAATTTAAATTCCGGAATGTATTTTAACATTTGTTGCTACAAAATTTTATTAAATTAATTTTAGTCGAGTCGAGCCGAGTCAAGCTCGAGAGTGTCGATTACTTACTCGAGTCGAGCTTGAGCTTGGAAGTAAAAGCTCGACCGAGCTCGAGTCGAGTTTCAAGCCTCGAGCTTTGGAACCGAGTCGAGCTCGAGCTTGGCACTGTGTTAGCTCGGCTCGATTACACCCCTATTAGAGCCGGAGGCAAGAAAAAGAAAAAAACGCAATAAATTCGATCAGTTTTCCCTTCCTTTTATTTCTTTTATGGCTACACTTTTTCGGGGTTTTTATTAAAGTTTTATAAGGACCATATTACTTTTGTTACATTTTGTTTTGAGTTTTCGCAATATTTGATTTTAAATGGATAACTATTAATAAAAGATGTCAAATAATTTCATTTGTTTGTTTTAAATATGTTATCATTTAATTAGTTTAAATTGTACAATCAGGTTTATTAATCTACACCATTACTTTTGAATTTTGATTAGAAACAAATAAACAAACAAACTAGCAAGAATCTCACAAAGAGAAGTGTGGACGGGTGATACTTAGGAATGGGTGTGGAGTAGAGACTAGGGACACTAGGAGAAGAGAACCCGAAAAACTTAAAGAGCTACAATGATTGGTGAATACAAAAGTTCCAAGAAAAGATTTCCGTGACAGAGTGAAATGGTGGCTGGCGGTGGACGACATGTTTACTTCAAAGAAACTCAAGGAGATAATTCAAGAAGCAGAAGCAAGCAAACAGAGGGCGGAAACGAAGTACAACAACATTAAACCATGAAAGATAAACGTCTTCATTTGGAGTGCCATGGCAGGAAAACTTCCGGTTAGAGAAGTACTCGATAATTTTAGTATTGACCGGCCTTCACCCCCTTTTATGTCCTAGATGTGAGCAAGAAGTGGAACCCATCACACACGCTCTCTTGGCTGCCAGCAAGTCAAGAACATGTGGTTCCAGGTGAGGAAATGGTGGAACGGAGGAGTTGATGTCACGGGCACAGTTCAGGAGTTGGTTTGGGAGGAAGTAAGCATCATCCTGGATAGAGCTACGTCTATGGCGGCCAATGGGCTCAACGCAACAAATTGATTTTCAAAGATGACAAACGCAATTTAAAGGATCTTTTGTTCGAGTTTCAATTTATTTGCTTCCAGTGGTTCACCGAGACATTCAAGAAAAGAAAACTGAATCGGAGAGGATGGATAATTGACCCAAGCAATTGCAACTTCGGTGTAGCTTAAAATTGGTGATTAACGTTGAGGTTTGGCGGATGGAATTGGCTCTTTCTTACTGTTTGCACCTCGCAATTGTAGGGTTGGACAGTAAGCTTGTAATTTTCTTTTGGGTATGGTAATGATATAAGTATAATTGTTTAAAAAAATATTTACACTACTTCATAAAAAGTATATTTAAATAAAAACCCACGATTGAGAGTTTGGGGAGTTAATTTGATGACAATATAGAGAGAGGACTGACGATGAAAAGATAAGACAATGGCAATGCGAGAGGTCGGGATACAGCCTTGGTGGGTTAAATACTCAAAGTATCATATGTTTGATTGGAAATTAAATGTCAAATGTGTAATTTACTCTAGAAATAATGCGAGTTTTGATATAACTTTTTACTATATAATTTTAACATTTTGTAAATTAAAAAAAATATCTATAATAATAATAAGTAATGAGAAATAATGTAATTTATTTTATGCATAGTCGTACTCACTAGATCGAGTTAAAAACAAAAAAGAAGATAAAGTGAACAAAATTAGTGAATTCTACCTATTTTTAAGTATAAAACTTCAAATAATAATGAAAAATTTATGTATATTCCTACCAATTTCTTGTAATTTATTCTCTTACATGTATGTATAAAAAAAGCTTCTCCTAAACATCAATCCATGGTTGGATACATCAATCGCTATATTTTCATGTTAGCAGTAATAAATGCTCTTGAGACTCCAGTGGCCAGCTTGCAGTTCGCCGATCGATCGCCGATACACACAGACACACACCTTTTCTTCTTCTCCTTCTGACAAGTCTTTTCACACACTCTCACCACACAATCTCAGTTTCTCTCTCCATGATTATTTATTGCTCAAACATTACTTACTTATTCTTCTTCGATTATAGTGTCGATCGTTCAATAATATTCTACGGTTTATGATTCTGATTCACATTGAAGAACAGATATGGTGAGAGCACCTTGCTGCGAGAAGACCGGATTGAAACGAGGACCATGGGCGCAGGAAGAAGACGACATTCTTATCGACCACATCAACAAAAACGGACAGGGAAGCTGGCGATCTCTCCCTAAGCTCGCTGGTACGCACTCACGCTCGCTTTAATTTACATCTTCTTCTTCCTAGCTAGCGTTATCAACAAAGGGCTTTTGGTTCTATTACTGATTTTTGTGTGCATTTGATCGATTTGATGTTCACCATGGAAATATGGAATCGAATCTATGTGCATTTATGATCGATTTGAGTGCGAACTTCAGTTTTCTTGAATAATAAAAAGGCGCGCAACTCTTTGAGCATTCGTGATGAATCGAATCTGATAGATAGGGTTTGTTTCACAGTAAAATACTTCACCTCTTCAACAACAAATGAAGGGGTTCCATCAAGTACGTGGTTTAGCTTTTAAAAAAAATCTAAACAATTAACCATAAATAATTAAATATATAGGGGTATTCTTTATTTAAAATATATCTTAAATAATTAAAACACATAAGTAAGTAAATAACTAAAATACCCTTTACCAGTGCATTAAGAACTAGCTTTTATTTATTTATTTTTTTTAAAAGCGAAGGAATTTATTTGTAATAATCCACCATAACAGATCATTTCCTCTTAAAATATACATGTGAAAAATAAGTTGTGCTGATCCTAACAAAATATCACTTATGTGATGTTCTACTCTAAATCATAAGGGAGCACCTAGTATGTATCCTGGATGGCGTGGGTAACTCTTCAATTTTTTGCTCGTAGTGTTAAATTTTATCGAGATTTGTTCGTTTTATGTAGCTAGGTACTACTCGTAACTATATTTGTGCAACCTCTGAATTATACTTCTAAGTGAAGCGTGTAAGTGACAGGTGTGTATAAAAACACTTAATGAGTAATGGTTTAAACATAAGAGAATTAAGCTTTTAGCGCTAACTATATTTTAAATAAGTAGTTGTTAGGGAAGAAGGATTAAGATTTGATAATTCTTGAGATAGTCTCAATCTCGGTCTTTATCTAACGTTTTGTCAAAATTACACGGTTAATTTGTCTTTTTCTTGTTTACTACATTTAAAGAAATTAAGGTACAAAATGGACAGAATTGCAATTGCTTATGACAAAGACACACCTATGGGAGTTGCACCACCAATAAGTCTGGCAGGTGCCAATGGTCCCTTGCACATGTGCACACCACATTATCCACATATTCTATTAAGTAAGTTTGCGGGGTTTTAATTCTAAATTAATTGACTATAAGTGGAGTAACTCAAGACCCTTATTAAGCATATTATAAAATCACTTTTCGTTCTATGTAAAACGTTACTTAACATATTATCTTTGCACAAATTCAAATCTAATATACTTAACACATTAAATAAATCAAAACGAGTAGAAAAGTATATCGTTCTACTTTTAAACAATAAATGTAAATCTGTTTTTAGGATAGGATATTTTATTACTTGAAGACTAACAAAATTTCTTTAAATACAGAGTGAACCATGTGATATTATATAAGTGCATGACTGCTATTGATGGAACATGTTAAAATTTAATTGCTATGACTTCACGTTATAAGTTTGATAAAACTTATTCCGAACATCATACAACTAAGTCCTATCATAAGGTTAACATGTTCGATAAAATTAAAAAGGTTAACCCACTCATTGGCCTCCATGGATCGGTCATATGGCGGATAAATCATGTAAAGTAGAGTTAAATAATATGTATCATGGTTTGAATCCTAAACCTCCACAGTAGATTACATGTCCTCAATCGCTTGACTCGGGGAAATATGTTAATCCGAAAAATGAAAAAAAAAAAAAGACAGATCTTGGAACCACTCGAACGAAATTGACTCGTTGGGAGATACAGGGGGTGTTTCATTAAAAAGTAAATAAAAACACCTAAATTATAAGACAGTCCAAAATGAAAACCACAAAAGGTGAAAAATGAATGCTCTCGTGTTATCAGATCTTATCACTTTTATCTTTAGGCCTTCTGTATAGCCTCACCCAATGGTTTCGAGTATCGGTTTGACTTTTTGGGCTGGTGAACCCCATCGGCTTCTCTCCCCCCTCTTCTCTCTTTCTGTCTCTTAGTATATACATACTAAAATAAAAAAAAATGGCAAGGTTGAGTTAGACTATACTACCTTCTGAGTTGGGAAGGGTAAGGGAAGAGGAAGGTGATGTGGAGCTGATGTGACTGGGAACCTATGTTGGGATTCCTTTTAGTTGTTCATAACCGAAATATCGGAAGCTACAAAGATGCAAAACACCTATTTATGTTTTTGTGTATGAATATAGCGTATATTGAGCAGTACCCTTGGTCCAGTTAAAAGTATTATTCCGTTAATTTGTAGCAGGTCTTCTTCGTTGCGGGAAGAGTTGTCGTCTCCGGTGGACAAACTACCTCCGCCCAGACATTAAACGTGGTTCCTTCAACCCCGAAGAGGAAAAGCTTGTCATCCAGTTACATGCCATTCTCGGAAACAGGTATGAGCAGTTTGAGTAACGGGTTAAAACATTGCTTGGTAAAAGTGATGCATTTTGCCTTGGGCCTGACTAGGTTATGTTGATCCGAAACACTTAGAAATCCTACAATTAATCAGTGTATCACATATGATAAAGATTATGATTTTTAAGTACTAATAAACATACGTTTTGGACAACACACATGACGCCTTCTACATTTTTAGGTTTAAGAAACTTTATTTGTTTATTGTTTTACCTAAGTAAACGGTTTGAAATTGCCACCTTTACTCGTAACTAATGCTATTAGTATAAAAACAAAAATTCAGCAAATTACGCTTAGCATATATGTTGTTCGGCTTTTATATCTTCAGGTGGGCTGCAATTGCTGCCCAGCTACCGGGAAGAACAGACAACGAGATCAAGAATTTATGGAACACTCACTTGAGAAAACGTCTCGTGTCCATGGGCATTGACCCACAGACCCACGAGCCGTCTTGTTTACAAGGACCATCAATCCCCTGCTCTTCTTCCACCCGCCACATGGCGCAATGGGAGAGCGCTCGGCTGGAAGCCGAGGCACGACTCTCAATGCAATCTTTGGCCACAGTACTACTCCCATCACCAAACAAGATAACCAACACCGATTACTTCCTACGTGTTTGGCACTCAGAAGTCGGCGAATCTTTCAGAAAGGGAAAACCGGCCTGCTATAGCCCAGCTTCCCAGGCCTTGGTCTCAGTCTCAGGCACAACCATTGAAACTGGGTCTGGGGCTAAACAAGAACATGAACCAGACACAGAGTTCTTCTACCCTACGAACCCATCAAGTCCGAGTGAAATGGGAGATTCATCAGATACAGCACTACAGTTGTTCTTTGATTTCCATGGGCACAACGATATGAGCTTCTTAGAAGAAGATCAGCTCAATTAGAAGTCTTACGGGTTCTATTTTGGTAGTTTCTGCTTGACTCGTATATATCAACTATCAAGACTTCAAGTTTTTATATTTCCAGAAGTCTTCAGTGTATTTTATATTTTATATAGTCGTAAACAGATCAAAATGTTGCAGAAAACTTCATGTTATATAATATATATATTGAAATTCGTTACGAAAACGACTTTGTTCTTCCTATACAACATAACAAACAAACGAACATGAAAACGGAGCATACAAAACATTATCTTCAGATACTTGAAATGTTTTAACCTCCAAAACAACCTATGAGCTTTTTAGGAACAGTGCCAGTAGCACGATATTTGGCAGCCAACTCCTCGGCTTTCAACTTATCTTCTCCTTTCTTGGCCTCTACCATGGCTCGTTTTTCTTCGGCTTGTTTATGAATCATACCCGCCTTGTTTTTCATCTTTTCTGCATATTCTGCTTTCTTCTTGTCAAATTTCTCCTGCTCACATAAACATACGAGTTTAACTAGGATTTGTATTACTATAATGTATACAACTACACATAGAATGGCAACCCTTTTCTATAGTTGTGCGGCATAAGAGTGCCAGCCCCACTGTATCATTAATTAATTATTGCAACTTGGGTTGGGTCACATGAGGGTTGGGTTGGTGTTATAAGGAGGGGGTGGTAGTCTTTGTGTGGATTGTCTATTTCTTTGCCTAGGGGTTATATGGTGGCACTGTATCTGCGCACTACATCACGTCGTTTTCCTTCTTCTATTTTTTACGATAACACAAAGATAGGTGGGCTTTTTCAGAGCAGGAGGTTGCTGTTAAAGGCATGACATAAACTCATCAAAGAAAGTTGGAGTTGATAATGGATATTGATAAGGAAGATGGAATGAAGCTCAACAAGATCTTGCTGTGATGGAAAGTAGTTGAGGAATTCTACTTTCAGTAAGCTGCTGCAAAGTTACAGAGTCAAGATCTTGCTTCTGGACATATGTGATTAAAGTTGGAGATCGAAGGTGCTTGGATGTGGAAATAATTATTCATTGCAGGAGAAAGCTAAGGTCTTTGCACAGGAAAGATGGTGAGCAGGGTTTGGATTTTTGTGGATGAGATTTCAGTATCTCACGTACGGATCGGACCAAACAAAGCCTTGGGATAAAGACTTGAGTAGCATACATAAATTTTCAATTGTGGGTTTTGTTTGTGCAATGGTTAATTGTGGGGTATGCTATATTAAGTGTATTCTATTCAAGATGAGAGGGTGAAAAGTAGACTGCAATGGGTGAGGCAGTGAGATGTGATGAACTTGTGGGACAAAAGTAATGTGTTAGACATTAAGTTTAAGGAGTACCTCGATTTGTTTCAACTTAGATTCGATATCAGCTTTCTTTGTGTTTTCCCATGATGTTATAGCAGATAGCTCCTTCTGTGCCCTGTTAATTCATTTACAAACACGCGACCAAAGAAATTAAATAAATCTTTGTGGGTGCTAATGAACCAGAATCCATATATAGCTAGGTGACTCAGCTTTGATTCACTCAATTAAGACTGTTTTGGGTTTAATATAATCATCAGAATGAAATACATATAATAGTTTTACATCATAAAAGAGCTTTAGATGATCTTAATGACTCGAACCAAACGACAGCGAGAGCATATTTAGTGAAAACTTACTTGTTTTCGACCTTAGACTTTTCAGTCTCTTCCCAGGCCTTGATGAAGGACAAGTTTTTCTCCTTTACAACCTCAGCCAACGCAACATCTAAACCGAAACCAAAAACTTGCATTAAAAAAGAAAAGTTTATAAAAATCGTTTGTTCAAGAATAATGTTCGGGGTAGTGTTTTGTACCCAAATTCTTACCTCTGTCAAGTGAGCTCTTTGAATCTTTCTTCACCACAGGAACTGGAGTCTCTGAGATTCATTTACAAATTTCAAGTTGATCAAAATCAAACGTTTGAGCAACGAAAATCTCGATACCAGAAATAGAAAAAACAAAAAGCCAGGTAACAAGAATTGAAGCAGCAAATGATGTATCATGTTCTTTTTTTCTTGCTTACCTTTAACAACAAGAGCCATGGGTAATACCAGACTGAAGAAAGATAACAGTTGCTTGATTTATATGATGGAGGTCCCAATTTGTAATAATATCTATCCTTACTGATTTGTTCACATTTTTTAATTTAATAAACCACCAATTTGTCGGGCAATATATAACCACTTTTATAATTGTTTTTATTATTAAACAAAAATTCAAATCAATTTTATTTAAACAGAGAATTTGATCCTTTTCATAAAGTTAGCTGGGCATCAAAATCAAACAAATACAAGGGCAGCATCATATTCACAGAATATATATATATAAATATATATATATATATATATATATATATATATGTATAGCACCTTCTAGTGGAATTTTATCTCATCAAATATCTTTTTCCAAAAAGGAAAAAATCGTTTCAATAGCTTGTATTTTACATTTTGACCGAATAATTATCAGATTTAGTTTTGCTCCATCTCAACAAGGTTACTATCAAAATATTCATATATATATGTATATATTATTTTCTTTATGTTAAACTTGATTGTAAAATCGTAATTTCTCAATCAAAAGGCAAATTTTCATATACAAATTCACCCGAATAATGATCAGATTTAAGTTCTAATTAATTTTATTTATAGCTGTTAAATCTGTTTGCAAGATAGTTATCTATCAACAAAAAGAAAAGCATAAAATCAGATTCCACAATTTGACATAATATCTTTAGAAATTAAAGTTATTAGTTAGCCGAAAATAATAATAATAATAATAATAATAATAATAAGACCGGGAAGAAGAGTATAATTCATACTTTCAGCAACGGCGTCTGATTTGGAATCATCGGCCTTGGTTTCCGGTACATCCACTGGCTTCTCCGGTACCGTTTCCGGCGCCGGCGCCGGTGCCGGTGCCAATTCCGGTTCCACCTTTGCAGCTGGCTCTGTAGTTGCCATAATAATAATTAAGCAAAATTTCTTGGATGAAACTGGTTTGTATATATCGACGGTGACTAAGGGATTGGGTGTATCGGCGGAGTATTATAAGGAGTGAGGAGGCAGTGTGTGAGCCGTTGAAAATAATAATGATTATCGGAGTATGTGCCTCGTTGTACACTCTGTGTTGTTGCCGACAGGTAAAACGGGTAAATCACGCGGATTAACTCCGTCGATACGCTGTCGTTTCGGTTGTTTTGTTTTTTGTTTAATTTAATTTCATGTTATGTTTTATAAAGGATTTTCTTTTTATTTAAGAACATCATAATCAGAATAAATATTTATAAGTGAATAAAGATCTTTTTATCATATTTTATCAAAAATCATTAAAATTTTTAAGTAGTTGGTCCTCAAGAATCAAGATTGATTAAATTATATGTGATTTTACAGAACATGAATATATTAAATTTATAAAAATTATTCTATATATATATATGTATATTGATACTGTTATAAAAATAACAATGCTTAATTTTTAAGGCCTTAAAACTTCAAATTAAGCTTATAAAATACAAACAGGAGTAGGGGGTAATATTATCCACTTTATTCTACTAGCTAGCATATAGATTTGTATTGGATGATCATACGAAGACTTCTTTACGGTTCATCTATCCTGGTAATACATGCTCTATCGCGTAGTTTTTGTAGAATTTGTTATGCTTGTGGCTCTAAACACATTCTCCAGTCAAATCAACAATACTTTCATACAAACTTACCATCTCTTTTATTCACCGTTGATATAGAATTTATGTTAGTTTATAGAAAAATATGACATTGATAACATTGTTTCAAAAATCCTTTATGTTCTCTCACTCCTTGTTTTTTTCACAATAAACAAAATAAATATAATGAATATTTGAAACTGATGTATAACTAACTAGACATTAAAGAACAATATATTATTAACGTAAACATGACATGTTTTTTTTTCTAAATGATAAATATTACAAGTTACAACCAGTTTCTTTTATTTTTTATTTTCTATAGCGAGTCTTTAAGCGATACCTTCTTGGTTAGTAAATCACATTTAAACCAAATGCACATGGATACATCCCCACAAGGCAACAATGTTCTAATTCAGTTCTCCTTTTGCTACCTTCTACACTCAAAAGTTCAATGAATTCTATTCTTCTTCTACTCGATTCTCTCCCTTTTTTATAGATCCCAACCATCTTGGTTTTTTTATCGAATTGTTAATGTCCTGAACGTGTTTTCCTAATTCAGTTTTAAACGTTCCAAACTCCACCTCATCCCCACGTACAATTTTCAATGTTTGGTGTAAGATACAACCTCCGAAGAGTTCATTGTCATACTTATACGACAACTAGTATGATAAAGAAAAAAAGTTAACAGAACGCTAAGTGATGATATGACAATACGAAGGACCTGTGAAAGTGATGAAACTATTTTGGGCAAGGATAATTGTATCCTCATGGTCTACACGTCAGAGCAAGGCCTATGATGTTATGCGTATGTATGACTGCGATGTGATATGTCTTGAAAATTATATTTTTAAGAAAAATGATGGGGCACAAATTACTATATATATTAACAACCTCCAACTATTTTTTTTGTAGGTGATGGTGGGTCTAGAGATTGATGGATTGGCTATAGATAGATGTAACTCATCATATTACAATCGTATTTAAGTATGTGATAGTGGTAGTTGTATTTTATAAATGATGTATAGCTGGATACACACATAAAAAAATTAGGGAAGAAAAGAATTCGGACTATGTTTGATTGTTTTCCATTTAGTCAAAATCAAAGACTTCAACATGTCATCCGGTTGAAGGTCACAAAAAAATGACCAAACACTCAAGATGTCTTCATCATGTATCACCTTCCTACGACATTATCTTAAATAGTGAATACATAAATAAGGTAACTTATATATTTTTATTTTGAAAGATTATGTTCCGACTAAATCTTCCTATTTCATTCCTTTACCCACTAAATGATTTTTTTTAACAACAAAGTTATGTTAGTGGGCAGTGTGCGAGCCCCGAGCCACGCGTCATGAGGGACTAGGGAGTAAACTCTCCTCCATTGTTTCCGAAAACCCCCACAATAAGGCTCGAACTCGAGACCTCACAAAAAGAAGTTGTGAGCTTGTGGTTGATTCGCAATGCCTTCACATTGGTATTAGTTAAAAAATAAAAGAGAGTATTATATCTTCATACTAAATCTTCCTACTACTTAATAGATTAACACAAATGTCAAATCAAGAGAGAAGATAAGAAAAGAAAATTAGTAAATTTCATATATCAATAAATGTATAACCGTTTATATTTTACCTCACATATATCGTTCTCATGAGAAAGTAATGTTTTTTTACTCATATGCCACGTTTTATTTTTCATGAGATTTCTTAATTTAACACTTCCAACGTAACTAAATATAATTTAATTATAAATAAAATAATAATATTTACTTAATAAAACAATGATACAATAAAATAATAATAATAATCAAACAAAAAACACTCATTCAGTTGTCGGCTGAATGGGTCCAAATATACTCCATAGTTGGACTAACAACACTCCAGCCACGTCCAGAAGATCATCCATCTATGTGAAAATTACGTGGGTCCCTTTGCCAACGAATCCAATGTGTCCCATTTAATACCAACAAAACAACCAACACCCCACCCCACAAATTATCGGGACCCAATTCAAAAATTATATATCTATTTAAAATTCCACATTGTAGGCTCCGAATCGAATTGATCCTCGACTCCTCGTGTCAAAACCGGATCCGGATTGAAGAAACCCGAAACCATGAAATCTGTTTTTACGGTTTATCAACAAGATTCTAGCGTATTTCTATTATGTATATTGAAACGAAGTTTTTCATGTTGGTCGGTTTTAGTCCCGTAACAAATAACATAATGTAGATTTATAAGTAGAATTAAGGTTTGTGTTTTCAGCCACTAAAAAAAAAACTGTTTTTATAGTCTATTACTGGGTCGATCAATTTGATTTTTGTTTTGGTTTTGCGTTGGATCGAAGAAAACCGAGAACCAACTTGTTATTAATATTATAGTAAACTAGTTGAATAATCCGTGCACGCACGATGTAAGCTTTAAAAAACCTAAAACATTTAAGATGTAATCAAGCATAAATAAAATATATAAAACAATTTAAACAAACAGATCATATACCCATATAAACAATAACTAATAAAACAACATATTTATTGAATGTTCGAAAGATTGAATTAAGACGAACTTTTATATTTTATGTAATACTTCTTTGTATACTACATTCATAGTTTTATTTGTTATGTTACTTTCATCGTTACAAAGATGAAACCTTGAGAGAATTACGTATATTCGGTGTGTACAATGATTCTTAAAAATGATATGAAAGTTCATCCGAATATAATATTATTTGAACTCAAATATGATACCTCCATATTCTTTAACATTGATACCATGTAATCATTTATGTGTTCAACCTTTTTATTTGTTGGAACAAAAATTACTCTCTTAAAAATAATTCCGTTCAAAAAGATGTTCATTGATATCATGTAATCATTTATGTGTTTAATCTCTTCATTTGTTAGACGCTCATGTGATACACGGTTAGTCATAATTTTTTTGATCGAAGTATAATAAAAAAATAGTATATCAAAAAAGATAGTCAAACATCTAAATATAAATATTTATTGCTTCTTAATTTCAAAATCTTAAGGTTTATTTTAAAATATAATTTAACCATAATATCTCATTGTTATTACATAAAACCCAAATTATAAATTATAGCGAATGCATAAATCACCTCGTTATCTCAAACATTGTCTCAAAATTCAGACATCATACTCATAACCTTCTTTTTTGACATGCAAAGCTCTGACCGATTAATCACTTACAAACAGTGTGATTATTAAAACCATTTAATCAATATTTTATTACGAAATCATTGACATCGAAAAACAGATCGAAAGTTTAATGTTGTATGATTATGCCAACAAAAAAGCTAACTGATTTAGGGATTCACAAATCACAAGTCCCTTAAGAAAGTATTACACCTCACTAATATGTTGTAGATATATATTCTTATATACTCTAAATCAAAAATAACTCATAGAAAAAGATTATTGATCTAGTAATTCATAACATAAAAATTAATCATAAATATGTTTAGTGGTTTAGAGTTTTATAAAGAAAAATTAGATTTTTTTGGTCAAAATTGAGGAAATGGGAGGCTTTGATTGGTTAATTGGATTTTTATTTAAGAAAGTTTTCCTAACAATGATTTTCTTTTAATATATATAGATATAGATTACAAACATGGCTGGGGCAATCAATATTTGGCCCTGGGCAGAATCTTAAAAAGAGACAGACTTACAAAAAAAGACTTTAGGGTGCGTTTATTACATGGAAGGGAATTGTAGAGAAAGGAAATTAGTCTGGAGAATGAGAATTGAATCTTTTGTTTGGTGCTAAGCACAGAAAAGATTTTAGCAAAGAAATGTAACAATGAATCATTTCTATTGTTTTGTAGCATAGATATTTCAACAGAAAATTATGTTAAATTTATCATTTGCATCCATATTGTTTCCATAACAAACATTTATTTAAACCCATACACTTTACATTTCCCATTATTTAAAGACAAATTTTCTAATGGTAACATGACAGATAGATTTAACATTTCAATTTTTCTAACAGTTTTTTAAGACTTCAGATTTAACCAATATACAGAAAGAGATCGGTGGAAAGAAACACAAACCAATATTCAATGTCAATCAACAATAATATTCTGCTTTAGCAATCAATAACAATATTCAGATTTCATCTCATTAACTACCGATATGAAGAATGGAAGTGATTTGAATTTATGTAAACCATATAAACAATCGCATTTTATGTCAATACTTTGCATCCAAGAAGTAGCGAGTTAGAGAAACATGCATAGATGGTGAGAGAAACACAAAAAGAGAGAGAGAGAGAGAGAGAGAGAGAGAGAAGGTGATGGAGAGAAGCCCTAGCAACGGTGAATACATACTCGAGAAGCACAGATGGAAGAATACACGCAAAGATAAACACGCACAAATGGACGAATACATACCTTATGGTCGGTCGGAGACGGTGAAGAGAAGCCCAAGCAACGGCCGGCGGTACACACTCGAGAAGCAGCGGTGGCCAGCGGTACACACTTGAGAAGTGGCGATTGTCGACGGTACACTCTCGAGAAGCAGCGAATCCAAAGCCCAGATGGAAGCGAGCCCTATACGGAGGAGAGACAAACGATTGTGAGGGTAAGGGTGTGTTCGGTTCTAGAACCGGCCTGAACTGGACCGGAACAGAACTAAATAACCGATATCCGAAATTGGTAAAAGCGAGAACCGAAAACCGAACCGATATAAGGGAACCAGTTCCGGTTTCGGTTCCGGTTATTAACCGGTTATTTCGGATATAGAACCGGATAAAACCGAAAATTTACTTTGGAACTGGTTTCAAGAGTGGGAACCGAAATAACCGATAACCGATGAATATTTTTGTTATTAAAGGCAAATATGATACGTTTATATTAGTTGTTTTTTACCTATAAAGGTTAACTAATAACCAAAAAAACTAAACGGTTTAAAGTTCACACTAAAAATACTTGAAATCGTAAGTGAACATGCATGCATCATTGACACTAACATATGACCAATAAAAAATAGTTCGTTGACTTCGTTCTTACAAACAATAACTATTAACTATATCGCCAACTATAATAGTTCAATAACCAACCATATCATCACAAATAATAGTTCATAGCCAACAATATGACAAATACAAAATCACATACTAACTGGTTCCGGTTCTAAGACCAAACTATCCGATAACCAGTGTAACCAGAACCTAAAGAACCAAAAACCGAAAATGAGGTTTTAGGAGAACCGATAACCGGACGGAATACTCTAACCCGGTTCCGGTTCCTGTTCGATTTTTCGGTCAAAAAGCTCATCCCTATGTGAGGGAGTGTTTTCAATACTCACTTTACACCCCCTATTCCCACCGAGAATACACTTTTCAATTCCCTCCTTTTCTTTATATTTTAGGGAGAAACAAGAATAGAGAAAGGGAAAACAATTTTTCTCACCTATCAATTTCTCACATGAAAATAAACAAAGGAAACATTTCTTTCTCCCTTTACCTAGTTCCAAATCTTTGTACCAAACACCCCTTATGTAAATGAAGATTGTGTAGAAACAAAGACTTACAAAAAAAAAAAGTTCATTAAACTTTGCTTCGTTGAACTTTTCTTGATACAAATTCATTAATAACTATATCAAAATTGATGTCATCTAATATATCTTTCTCCACACATAACATAGCTAAATCATTCAACCTTTCTTGTAACATTGTTGATCTTAAATAATTTTTTGATAATTTCAATTGAGAAACTTCTTTTTGCCGAAACTATAGTGACATGTACTGTTAGTAATATTTGATATGCAATACAACGCATTTGGATAGAAATCCACATCTTTAACAAGTTTTAGAATTTCATTCGCGGACATTAAAGTGTTTGGCAAAGTGATTTGTAATACTTTTAATTCAGAGAATAAAGCATCTAAATACAAATCTAACACGTAATTATCAAAAAACGTATTTGCAAAATTAATACAATTCTTTTTTATTCGAAATCATCCATTGACTTCAATTTTTGAATCATATAAAAAACCAAATATATTCTCAAATCTTTTTAATTGCTTAAATCTAATATGTAGTGATGTAATCGCTATATCAACAACGAAAACAAAATACTCAACTTATAAAGACTCTTCTAATGATTGTATTTGATCTTCATTATTATTCTCATCAAATTATTTTTTCCTAATAACTCGACGTCATATTGAAAATATAGGCTCTACATCCATATCATGTGAGCAATAGTTTTTATCAATATTCATATTTGAAACAAATCCTTTATTTCTATATTTTTTTAAAAATGTCATTAAACTTTCTATTTAATATGGGAGGTGATCTGTACACAACAATTTTTAGTCATACACAACAACGTACAAGCAGTTAATGCACATGATACAAGTTTATGATGCATAAAATTGCTGTGTATGGTCACTTTTGTTGTGTAAATATCACCACCTATTTGATATATATTATCAATCAATGCATATAGATTTAGATTGTAATTTTTTCCTCACCATATAATAGCAAATAAAATATCATACCAAATAACCATAGAAGTATAAATTCAAAGTTCTCTAAAGCAATAACTAAACATTCTCCTTCACTTTTTGATTTTGCCTTATCACATGATTTACACAAATTTAATAAAGCTAGTTTTACTTGAAGAGCTTGAAATCTGATTGCTTTAACACTATTTATTTTACTTATCCATCGAGTAAATAGAGATTTAGCATTTAAATTTGGAACATTCTCAACTAAAATTGTCCATCTTTTAGGCGAACTAGAAAATAATACATATATACTTTGTATAAAACCATAAAAAGAAACAACTTTAACACAAGAATGTGTCATATCACTAAGTGTAAGATTAAGACTATAACAAGCACATGTCATATATAGTGCTCTTGGATTAATTTCAAGTAAACGTTTTTTGACACCTTGATGTTTTCCTTTCATGTTGGAACCGTTATCATAACCAAATAATTTAAGTTCATTTAACATTTCTTTATAAAGTCCTAAACTCAAAGTATCATCTACTTTCAAAAATCCTAAAAAGTATTCATAGACTTTTATGTTGTTACTTGAAATATTAACACATTTACAATTAAAGTCATTTGTTCTTGATGACTCTCATCGTACAATCAAGAATTATAGAAAAATATTTGGAATCTTTAATAATCTTAATTGTATAACCTTTGACACCGTCACTTAAAAGTAATATTAGTTCATTTGGAATTTTATGTCCACGATAATGGTGACGAGTTTCATGATTTGTAATTCGTCTAACATGATCTTGCATTGTAGCATCAAATTCAGCCATCATTTCAAATAATCCTAAGAAGTCGCCATTACCATCTTGATAAAGTTTTCATCTGACCCTCGAAAAGCCAAATTGTGTTTAAATGAATATTTAGTTGTAACAATTATTCTTTTTAAAACTTGTCTCCAACGTTCTTTTTTTTTTTCGTCATGTAAATTCTTATCTTTTGTTTGATTCTTATCCAATCTAAGTTTTAATTCATTCCAAGAATTCATACAAATTAAAAGTTCCATACTATTCTCGGTTTCTTTAAGTTTATCACCAATATGTTTCCAATCATTATTTCCATCATGTGCTTCAACTTTTTTAATTAGTAGATTTAAACAACTTACGACAAAAACAAAACACTTTAACTACTTTCTTTGAGTAAATTAACCATTTTCGATCACTTGACTCTCCATTAGTCAACTTTCTAGCATAATGAAAGTAAGCAAAATATTTAGAATCTATATCATTAGAAAGTCAAGATTTAATTCTCTTATTCGTCCTTTTTCTACTAAAATATCTCTTAACTTAATATCAAGATTATCTCATGTGCTAGGGTCATAATTATCTTTTTGTTTTTCATTTTCATTCAAATTAGTAACATCATTATCTAAATTAGCTTCATTCTCATCTATATTATAATTATTTTCATTTATAATAGTGTTACTCTCATTCAAGTTATTATCACTATCATTTAAGTTCACATCACTTTCTTTCAACTTAGTTTCACTCTATTCTATATTGGAATTAATTTCATTCTCATTTTTATTTGAAACATTAGAACTTGTTTTTAACAAATCTATCCATCGACCCTTGTAAAGCTTTTTTTCCTTTTCAATTCCCACCTTTTTTTTTCTTTTTTGGCTATCTGATATATATCTTTTTTGAAACATTGTGTAAGCTTAGACTAATAGTCAAATACTCAAACAAAAGATTAGGCAGGTAAGCAAATGAACAATTTCAATAATCACATTCATAGTCAAGACGCATGGCTTCAAAATCACATCAACATACTAAATATGCAATTAGACACATAAACAGGAAAGTCGGAACTTAGAAAGTACAAAATGATCAAAGATGAATTATTGGAACTTATACACTTGATTTTTGAATTTTTGATCCGAGCAGATTGCTATGAATATCAACAATTCAGGTTTTCGATTTTCAATCGGAAGAACAACTAAAGAATCAAAAAAGAAGAACATTAGAACCGAAGAACAACTAAAGAATAAAAAGAAAGAACATTAGAACAACATTAGAACAACTTAAAAGTTAAAATTACTCACAAACTTGTGATTTCAATTTTCGATTGCCGAATGCGATTCTGCTTTCTGAATTTCTCATAATCTGATTTCGAGTGTCGAACTGTCTATTTCTAATTTTGATTGTGTTCTTGATTCTGACTTCAAATTGGGCCCCTAAAAGAATTACATACCTTGATTGACTGAAGCTTCAAGGGCATCACGTCATTCCAAAAATAAAAACAAAGTAATATGGAGCTTAAGGAGGTTCCGAGTTCACAGTTGGAATTACGCAGAATGCATTAATACTGGCCGGATACATGTAATTCAGATTAGAAGCTTAATTAAAAATGAAAAGAAAAAAGAAATATGTCACCAGGGCAATGGTTTTACACGTTTCTGAAGGGATTAAGTCCTATTGGCAACCCAGAAGTAACATATTTAAACTATTAATCAGGTGTAATTAAGACCCATTGACAACCCAGAATGCATTAATAAAAGATGACGATGATGATGCTATAAGTAAAACCCAAGATAGTAAGCATCCTTACTAATTAACTTTATATTCCTTGCATACAATACATTCATTCACCAAAGGGTTTAACGTCGTACCAAAGGGTTCCTATGCCACGTCAACACCTTAGGCCACGTGGACACTATGAGAAGCCTGGAAAAATGGCTTTCTTAGGTGGCGTTTGGTTGGATGGAATCTGTGGGAATTCATGGGAATTGGAATCCAATTCCCAAGAATTCCAGTGTTTGGTTCATCCTTTAGCTATGGAATTGGATTCTCAAGTATGGAAAACTTTCCCACAACCAAAGGAATTCAAATTCCTTCCTCTTAGCCAAGGAATTCAAATTCCCTCATACACATAGTCGACCGGCGAGAGCTACGAACTGGAGACCGGCGAAGGTAAAATGCAAGATGCATGCTAGAAGCTATAAAGTTTAAAGACAATTCATCTAATTATTTATAAATAGTTTTATTCTAAATGCTAAATATGAAAATATAAATAAAAATTTATTGAATTATAATCGATAATGTTCACTTTATTATTGAAAAAAAATCATTTTCAATGAGTTAAAAAACTTCTGTGTCACCTATACAAATAAAGAAGCGGGTCATAACACTAATGATCCTCGAGATTCCAAAAAGATGCAAATAGAAGTAACAAATAACTTTAGTAGGAACATAAATATATAATGTTCATAGATGCTATAATTTAAATAAACATGTTTATATATGGTTGTGTGTATCATACGAAAAATCTTATTTTTTTGTTGTACTAAACTTTTAGAAGTTATATTTAAGTTTGCTTATATACAATAGAAAAGTGAGATAAATTTGGTACAAAAATATCTTAATAAAAATATGATATTTAAGAGTTTGTTACATAAAACGTACATCTTCAAGTAATATACATAAAAGTAAAACATGTATGAAAAATATTAGGTGATGCTAGCACTATGTAACTTAAATATCTTATCTTCACATAAATTATATATTGATAAGTAAAATGTAAAATTACGTTACTAATTTTACCTTCAATTAAGCTAGGTTTCACTTATATTACTTAACATTTCTCCGACATATGTAGTTGTATACTTGGATACTTTATGATGTCATTTACAATATTATTTTATTTATATATTATACGAAACTAAATTTATTATTTTAGTATCTATATCACTTTATTAAATTACCCTAAGAAAATTTCAATTGTTAATTTACCTTCTCATCCCATGTTGAGTTTCTCATTTAGATAATCTTACGTGCTTAACACATTAATCTATACTCTTAATTAGTTTTTAGAGTTTTATACGATCTAGTTCAGCACATAAACATATTTAATAGTTGTAATAACAAAAGAGAATAATAATGATAATAAAACTATAAATTATGTTATAAGGTAAAATGTAATCTTATATAAATTAAAGGTTAAAAATAAAAATCTATTTGTGAGTGAAAATTAAAAATTGAAGGTTAAATGCAATTTATATAAATTAAAGGGTGGAAAATAAAAAATTATTAGGGGGTAAATAGAATTTAAAATGAATAGTAGTTTTTTTTTGTGAATTGATTATAAGGGGAAATGATATCTTTCTCACATAATACAATCTTAGAGAAATATCACATTATCGTTATACACATAAACATCAAAGGGTCCACTATGGTAGATGAGCAATAAGACCACCATTGAAAAGAGGAGTTGAGTTCGTCATGGGGATGATGAGCGAGATGACAAGGGGCCTTAGTGGATGGTGAAAATTTGACGGAGCAAATTTGCTCGTCATCCGGTGATGACAAGCTTCCACTATAACCGGTCTAAGAGTGTAATTATTCGTCCCCAATTTAAATATTATTGTACATCGTTTCTCTTGGTACGTACTCGAATTCAAACATCTTTGATAAAAAAGAAATGATATATCTTCTTACTGTTTCCTTCTACTTATTCTTCTACTCACAAGATAACACACGTGTCAAAATTGATAAATTAGTGAAAAAGAGAATTAGTAAATGAACGAAGTAGGAAGAAATATTAGAAAGATATATTTTTTTTTGATAAAATGCATAAAATCAAAAGGCTAAGTAATTTCTATAAGAGATGTAATATATTCTTCTATTATTTTCTCGTACTTACAAAATTCATACAAGTATTAAAATCATCGAAGAGAAAAGGGAAGGGAGTAAATATACTGTGATAACTAAAAGAATAAAGTAACAAGAAATAATATGATAATATACCATCTATCATTCTACTATGTATCACGTTTCATATGCATGATTCGCGTTGGATTGTTTTTCGTTTTCTTTTGTTTTTTTAAAGCAGTCATCATATCGTAAATTCAATATCAGTAGAATCATTTTACATAATTAAGTCTAGAAAAAAGAAGTAGCTACTACCGTACGAACACTTTGATAACATAAACTAAAAGGAATTAAGGCTAGTCAGCTGATCAAGTAGTCCAGTCACAGGCGTAGCAAGTCTAGGCTCATAAGCAAACCCATTCAACTCACCACCACCGGCAAGATACGGGCACGGCGGAATCCAAACCCACCTCTTCTTCCCAAAATCAAACAACAACGCCTTCTCCGCCTCCGTACCAACAATCATCACCACTACAAACTCCCCATTTCCGACACAAGTAAACCCTCTTCCGCCTTCTAACTCCGCAAACTGTGCATACAACTGCTGTGGCATCCTCTCGATCTCCACCCACGTTGTCCCGCAGTTCTGTAACCCCCACATCCTTAAACTCCTCGGAACATTCAACTTACTTTTCTCCACAGCCGCTATCAACACTAGCTTCCCACCAGTCTCCACTAGACTCGGAGACCGTAAAAACCTCCTCATTGGCGCTTGAATCTTAGACCACTCGTTTCGTGCCATATCATACCCCAACACACTAAAAGGACTATAATTCATGCAGTAAAATTTACCAGTTTGACCTGTTGCACAAAGATAATTTAGAGTTAGGCCTTAAGTTTTATCTTTATTTTCCGGCTTATTTTTAAAAGGGTCTGTGTTTTGTGTTTATTACGATTTTAAAAAAGAAATTAAAACGAGCTGACGAAAGATAAGCCTATGAAAAATAAACAAAAAAAAATAAGTTTTAACAAATACACCTTAAATGTATACTTATTTATAGCTAGAACTTAGGTTATATCTATATTTTATACTGAAGTACAGTAACAAAACTGATTAACAGGACCTCGGTTCTGCTGCACGTATACCATTCTGCCAGATTCCAAACTGCATAATCTTGGAAGAGAAGAAGTTGTGCCCCAAATGGAATAAAACCCACCGACGTCAATGTGAAAGCTTTCCGTGGTTAAGTTTTTGACGGCGTACGGCGATATCAAATCGTCGCCGGCTACCATAACGTCTATGGAAGAGTTTGTTACGGTTAACCCAACAGAAGGGAATAATCTTGGCCTTAGAGTGGTCGGAAGTGGTGTCACTAAAGATGCGAAAAGTGGGTTTGAAAGAAGAAGGCCTTTAGAACCCGGTTCGTCAGAAACCCAACAAACAAGGCCGCCGGAGGAAGAAACTGGTGAAAATCCAGGTGGGATTAGCGGAAAAACAAGACGGTGCCATGAAAGAGTTGCCGGATCAAGAACATAACCTTCCTCCGGCACGGCGGTGGCGGAGGTGGTGGTGGTTTTGAAGATGGTGGTGGTGGTGGTGTTGGGTTTATAAGGGTTATTTGTTTTTTGTTTGAAGAAAATGAAAAAGTGGGGTTTAGGGTTGATTTGAAGGTACATTTGTAAGAAGGTGTGAGAGAATAAGAGAGAGTACCATCTTTTACAAACGGATCGAGCTCGAAAGAAGGCTGGTGGCGGGAGAAAGACAATGATTCGATCGATAAGTTTTTGAGGGAGTTTACTCCAAATTCTAGTGTCCATCCATGGAGGATTGTTATTAATGTTGGAAGTATTAGCGTTTGTGGGGTTTGCAAAAGGATAAGGAAATGGAAATGTAGTGGTAGTGACATATCTAGTATGATCAAATGCTTCCATAATGTATTGGGAAAGTTAAGGTTATTCTAAAGGGAGTGTTTGTTTGTTTGTTTGTTTTAAGTGTTGGGGTAGGTCTCAAATTCAGTGGAGATTGATTATATAAAGAGAAGTGGAAGTAGTAGTAGTGATAGTGAAGGGTTGAAGAAAGAAATGAAAGAAGAAAAGGTTATTAGGGTTAGGGTTTGGTCTATTTTCCATTGGCTTATTTGATGTAATAGTATTTGTGTTGATAGATGGATGGATTATAGGGCCACCTGAACAGAAGTAAAGAGAAGTGAGGGGAGGGTGTTGTCAGGTGGGTGAGTGTGATGGATGCATCTATCAATTCGGTGTTTTCATTTCATGTCAATGGCCGAGGAGAGGAAGAAAGGACAAGCTTTAGTTGTACTGCAGGGGGGAAGAACAAGATTGACAGTAAATACTAAGCTCACATGACATGATCGCCTCTAGACAATATATATGGTTAAACTTGTTTCTTACACATTTAATGTCAGGAGAGTTGGCCTAGATTTGATTTTGTACCTTGTTAATCATGCTTCCTCTCCTAAATTCGCATTTTATATGGTGCTCGCTCCTCTCTACACGTTATATCAATTAATTATAGTTTTTAATATATGTCATATACTTATATACATCATATCGGGGGGTCAAATTAAACAATCAAGAAAGTCTAAATAGTTTTACCCATTTTATATTCATATATTTACAAGGTATATATCACTCGGGTATGATTTTGTTAAAAGGTACGGACTATTGTACTCTCCATCTTTTAATGTGTGAGAGAATTGACGTGTTGATATGAAAAATGTATGTTAGAGAAAGGAAACTATACTCAACAACATTGTTTCCTTAAACTAATGTTTTTTATCTTTTCTTTTATACTATTTTATTAATAGAAAGGTTTTTTACGAATTGTATTAAACCGTACCAATAACAAAAATTATTGTGTGTATCTAAATTTTAAAAGTTACTCTTTAATATATCAACGATTTATATACGACAATTTTCTTCAAAATGTATTGAAAAGTATGTACATATTTGTTATATATCTATCATTAAAAGTTACTTTTTAACGTATCAAAGTTTTGCTTTTTTTTTGTTAAAAGTTTACTTACCTAGCCATTAGCAGGTCACCCGTTAAGTAATTAAGGTGGCATTTAAAATAATGAGAGGGCGTTTTAGTTAAGAAAAATGATACATTATCCTACTATTTTCTCCTACTTTATTCGTTTACTCACTACAAGATGACATGTGGTGTTCTCTAATTCTCTTTTCTCACATTCTCCATTAATTTTAACACTTGTGTTGATCTTGTAAGTAGAGGGATATATCATCTCTCTTTAATTAATGAGGAGGTGGCAAACAATCCCTTAGACTATATTTATCCATCCAACTGGTTAGATATTGGATGGTGTGTGACCCTTGTGAATACCATCACCGCCCCCCTCACGCTAAGTTTGGTTGGTTCTCACTCACACTAACTTTTTTTTTAACTGTTAGCCAACGGCTATTTTCTCTTTCCTTTTCTTCTATAAATAATCTACATTTTACTCTCATCTTTTTGCGCACCATCACCCATTCTCACTCATTCTCTATACAAATATTTTATATTTTCTTAAACTAAACTTTCTCCTATATACAAAAATAAATGTCGTCTTCATCGTCGAATGATTTGTATTCATGGTTGGAATTTTCTTCAAACAAGGGAATACATCTCTTCGTGTATCGGAAAACGAGCACTAATTTATTTCATGGAATACTAAACACAACTATATAGAGGTTGTTCAATGATGGCGAAGCACAAAGTTCGGAACCAAGACGGAGAGGAGTTGTTCAAATTAGAGATAGTGAAAGTGCACAAGACCGACTTTTTGAAGATTATTTTGCAAATAACAATAATTACAATGACGGGATATTTAGGAGACGGTTTCGCATGAGTATACGACTATTTCTACGAATATTGGAGTTTTGGTTCAAGATACTTCAAGATATTCGTCTGCATAATTTTCCACGTCTTCTCTCTCAAGAATGGAGAGTCCCTACACGAGTTTTGGTTCTGAACCTAACGAGGGTGTTGGTTGGATGAGGGTCGATGGTTCATCCTATGAATGTTCCACCTTCGCATAGGGCTCAAGATGCAAACTCTTGTCAAAATCGGAGTCGTCGAAATAGTATGGTTCAGGATTTAATAGATTTTCATCCGGCAAACCAATCGGGTGGTCATTCTCATCATCTTTTTCAATGAAGTCGAAATCATCCCTTTCTACGCAATCGTCATAGAATTCATCATTCAACAAATTTTTAATGAAGGAATCCCAAGAGATCGATTGGTTATCCCCGGTGTAGTTCATATTTGCAAGAGAGACATCGAAGAACACCCAAAGCAGTGCGCACGACGACTAAAATAGGCAATATTGTTTTCTAGAAATCATGTGACGCGTCGCGAGGTGTAATGTGATGGGTCGCGAGGTGAAGGCAGAACACAAAGTAACTTCTTTTAAGACGAGAGGTCTCATAGGAAGGATCATTTAATAAAGAATTAATCAAATTGTACCAAAATGAAACCGTTCCTCGGCAACGGTGCCAAAAACTTGATGTGCGTATAGCGTACCAGTTTTAAATATATAAAATCTGAATTATTAAAGTAACACTACAACACAAATAGGCAAGAGGATCTAATCGTATTATAGTATAGTTTAAATAAGTCCGGATGTCGAACACTTAGGAAACGAGTATGATTTTGAATATAACTCTAGTAACTAAATATTAAACTAACTAAAACTACTTAAAAACAATTAAAGCAATTAAAAAGGGAATTTTTGGAAATTCACTAATAATCAGCTAATCACCAATTCTAAACACTAATCTACTAAGAAAACACCTTAAACTACTCAAAGAAATCAGAAAGCATAGAACTTGATTTGATTTAACTATCAGAATGAAGATTTCCATCCGTAGATTCGATTTCAGCTTTTCAAGTCGATTAGTTTCAATTAAATACGTTCAATGGACATTTTAATATCATATACCGATTCCTAATGTGATTAGACTTCATGATCAAAATATATAACCCTATAATCATACAATTTACTAACCCTATGGTCATGAGATTAATTAAAAGCACAATTAGTCTATTTTGTTCGAATTAAGAAAAACTTAACCTTTATTGATTGTTACAATCATTCAATCACTTAATTAACACATAAAGATCATTCATGTCATTGCACACACATTAAAGTTTCTATCTTTGGCTGTTTAATCCTAGGACTAGTCAATCACTAGTCAAAATTACCTATTGATCATAGATAATCTGATTCGAGCCATATAAATAGATTGATCCTCTTATTTATAAAAACTTAGTTTGTAAACATAAAAAACAGAATATTTAGCATATGTGGATATTTGATTATGCAATACAAGATAAATATATGATAGTAAACATCCTAATTCATTAAAATCAACCAATATTACAGAGGTTCGTCTCCTCTAGAGAGGAAAACAGAAAGTCTAGCCTATAATCATCATACTAAATATATCAAAATCGTTTAAAAACATAAACATTAGAGTTAAGAACGAAAAACTGGTATAAAAGTATGATGAATGCACTTGATCTTCACTTAAAAAGCCTTGATCTAGGTTCATGAAAATTAGAACCGATATTTCAGTTAACCAGTTTTTGGTTAACCGTATGCTCGGTTAACCATCCATGAACACCCCTACACATAACGATGCATGTCTATTGAGCAATTATAATAATTAATTTCAACTGGTAAGTAGCCATAGTCATTGAAGCTTAAAAGAGAGAAAACCCGCGTCACCCATCGGAGTGGTGGAACACAAATCATCTCACCTTAGACCATCCGCATCGGAAGGAACCCGATGGAGGGTGAAGGCCACAAGCCGATGGGAACACCATCGCCCCCCATCGGGTGATGTGTGTTCCCCAACCCCATCGAGACGTGGAACCCGTTGTGGGTAACTCTTTTTTTTCTTCTCTCTTTCTCTCTCTTATAATATATATTTTTATTAATATTTGATGTAGGGTTGAATTGGGTTGGCTGTAGGGGTTTATGGGTTAGAGAGGATTGAAGGTGAGAGATGATGTGAATGCTGATGTGACAATGAATTTGATAGGGTAATATAGGTTGGATGTTGATGGTCTTACAATGTTGTCTGTCTGCTTCTTGAACCACATGCATATATAATATGACCATTTTCAAGAAAGCTAAAAACTACATTTTACAGTTTCACCCAGAAAATTAGACACTCGAATATAAAAGAAAAACAAGTTTCTTAGAAGTACTAGCAAATGAAGCATTAGAGGAAATGGTTTTTTGCCATTTTCTACAAAATTGGATAATGTTTGGGTATATACCCGACCCAAACCCATAACAGAATAACCGAAACCCTATTAATTGAAATGTAATTTGGTTTGGTTATTTGTTATATAGAGTTGTGTTCAATAAAGTCAATTTAAAAAACATAGTCCTAAAATTTTAATATTCGATCACAGATGATTCATTATACAATCACATGTGATTTGTAAAAGTATCCCATGTGAATTACGAAAAATTACGAAAATGTCACTCCGCTCAAATTTTTAAAATTTAATCTAAATCATTGATTCAAAGGCTAAAATTAGTCCTAAGGGACTATGAATTAATTATGGATTATATTAAATATTCTTGTTGCTATATATTCTACAACTAAATATATGAAAAAGCCAACCGTATAATCCAAAACTTAAAAGTTTTTATTTAAATAATCATATCTTTAAACATATGAATAAAATAAAGATAAGTAATTTTACAACTAGTGATCGGTGGTCAGAATAGTTTCAAGCGAGACCGGGCTAAATCTTCTCCGGCTTTAGATGGGTTATAAGAAGAATAGGTAAAGATAGCGAAAACAACTGAGCCAGTGAGCCGTGTATATTAAAACACAGCTCAACTTTTCTGAAACCCTGCTATAACGAGAAAATCCTTTTATATAAATGTATAAAAATGATAGTAATGAAATACAACCAACAAGGTGACCCATTGTCCACTAAAAGGTCATGTGTTTGATCCTTCCCTAGGTAAACACCTTAGGGTCGTATATTCCTCAACCGTAAATGATTGGTGGATCTGATAAGAGGAGACTGAGCTAAAATGATAATGGGTTTAATTCCGACCTCTTGCTCGAGCAGCTAAGACAGATAATCATTGACTACGAGTCAATCGTTGAAAAGGGGTTAATTCAAATACGTATATAGAATTCGGAACGTGTGATTGGTCCGACGTAAACGACCTTTGTCGTAATAAATATATGTATGGTAAGTTATATTTCTTTGGTGTGGTAACGTATGTATGGCCAAGAGGTAGAGTAGACATGCACAAGTCAAATGAGAGAGAGAGAGATTAAAAGTAAATAGAAGGAAAGAAAGTACAAGTGAGAATCTAATGAGTATTTTGCAAAATCTGAAGTCTGAATCTATAATCCAAAAATGGAGATTTCTTCAAGAAATGGATTTATTAGTTTCTATTTTTGAACTTCCATAAAAAGCACTTCATTATTACTCACTGTAAAGGGAAACCATGTACTACCACCCTAAAATAAAACCTAAAACTACTTTCTTTCTTTTTTAAGTTTCCCAAAAAGATCATGCACTCAATAAAATAGATTTCTTCTACACCATTAATTGATAAGATATGATTTACATTACTAGTAGTCATATGTGATAATGTAACATATCTTTTTTTTAAATAGCTAATTATCTATAACAAACTTTACCTATATAGCTATATATAACATCTACAAGTTATAAATAACAGTTGTATATGTTGATAAAGTACAGAGTTGTGATATATGAATAATTTTATTATATACGAATTGTTATTTTTTTTAAACAAGGAATTTTATAAAAAGAACAAAACTAACATTGATGATAGAAATACATGAAAAAATACAACAAGTTAAAAATAATATGTGTATTATAATAGGCGGTGAACTTACAGAGTTGCGATATATGAATAATTTTATTATACAGCTCAACTTTACCTATATGGCTATATATAACATCTACAAGTTATAAATAACAGTTGTATAAGTTGATAAAGTACAGAGTTGTTATATATGAATAATTTTATTATATACGAAATGTTATTTTTTCAAGGAATTTTTGAAAAGAACAAAACTAACATTGATGATAGAAATACATGAAAAAATACAACAAATTAAAAGTAATAGGCGGTGAGCTTAACCTTTTTAATTCAAGTATATATGCATTAATTAATACTAGCAAGGTACCCGCGCAATGATGCGGCGGCAAGTAGTTTCTATTTTATTATCATGTTTTTTAAAATGTAATAATATGTTATTCGCTCAATTCAATGTCACGAAAAAGTATCGTACAATGTCAGTTTTTTTTTGTTTTTTTATTTGCATTAACTATTTTATTAATTTTAAAAATAAATTCTAAAAGACATTAAAATAAGAAAAAGATTTATATTTATGAAATAAGGATGGAGAAGTTAATCAGATTTTGAAAATTATGTTGATGTGAGTGGATAATTGTGTTTTTGTGAGAGAGTGTTTTAGTTTTAGAGAGATATTTTAAATAGATAAAGAGTTAAAGTAAATTAGGAGAGAGAATGAAATTGTTAAAAATGGATATTTTAAATAGATAAAAAGTTAAAGTAAATTATGAGAAAGAATGAAATAGTTAAAAAGAGGTATTTTAGTACATTCAAGTTACTTAAAATTAAGAGTTTTTAATGTTATAAATGCATTATAAAGAAGTAAGATTACAAGAAAATAATTTAAATATTTACATTTTATTACACATACTACAATCAGTTTTTTATTACCAATATGTGTTTGTTAATTTGGGATTGCTTGTTAATTTATAGTAATGTAGAATAGATTGCTTATACACATATCGAGCTAGTTAAACACTTGTGTGTGTTAAGTATAGAAAATAAAATTGCAGAGAATGATATTGTAAAGAAAGAGAATTAGTTTGGTCGGGACAGAGGCGGAGCTAGGATTTCTAAATAGCAGGGGCTTTGTATACTAATGGCACCGTAATATACGAATGACGTAAAAAAGTTTAATTATTTTGTAAAATAAATAAATAATGAAAGTTCATTTAAAGAAAAGAACTTACGTGTTAAAATAACACTTAAAATAAATCGTTTTGTCATTAATTAACCTGTTTGTAACAAAATATTAACTAAAACAATATTTTGGATCATAAAAACAATATAATAACGGTTTAATTCGATGACGTTAACTCATGATTAGTGATTCAATAATTCAATAACAAAAAAATTGTTCACTACAAAGTACAAACTCCTGATTCACAGTTCTAATAACAAAAGTTTATTTATTATAGAGTAAATTACAAATTTCGTCCACGTGGTTTGCTCATAATTTCACTTTTCGTCCTTTAATTTTCAAAATTACACTGATGGTCACTGTAGTTTGCATTTCATTACGGATTTAGTCCTTTATGCTAATCGCTGTTAGTTACTCTGTTAAACGCCCCTAATGTGCCTTGCAATAGAACGTGTGCTGAAGTATCTTAAGAAAACCATGGACTATGGTTAGACTTATATAGGGTTTCCTTCTTTCATAGAAGGATATACCGATGCTAGTTGGATTACCAATATTGAAAACCACTCGTCTACAAGTGGCTGGGTATTCCTGCTTGGAGGTGGTGCAATTTCATGGGCCTCCAAGAAGCAAACTTACATCACCAATTCAACTATGGAATCTGAATTTGTAGTCCTTGCTTCTGCCGGTAAAGAAGCAAAATGACTAAGGAATTTAATTTACGAGATTCCATTGTGGCCTAAACCTATATCACCCATTTCTATACACTGTGTTAGTGCTGCCACTTTGGCAAGAGCTTATAGTCAAGTGTATAATGGAAAATCGCGACATTTGGGTGTTAGACATATTATGGTACGTGAGCTTATAACTCATGGGATTATTTCTGTTGAGTTTGTTAGATCTCAACAAAATCTGGCTGATCACTTGACGAAGAGGTTGGCTAGGGACTTGGTTACAAAGTCAGCAATAGGGATAGATTTAAGGCCCACTTGATATCTTTAAAGGTGAGATACCCAATTCCCTTCTAATACAACATTAGAAGTTGAATTCAATGTCGAAAGCTTACTTTTAGATATTAAAGCACTTTTGTTACATCATCCCAAGGTATGTGTTTAGACCTGCAGATTAAAGTTAGGTTGAAATCTAAATTTCTTAATGGTTTTTTTGAAAAAGTGCATTTGCAGGTGCATGAATGAAAAGGACTACCTATGTAGTTGTGAAGTATTGCCGCTTCAGGGAGCTTGGGCTTGGCTTCTATACACTTATGAATGGATAGGAACACATGACTATGTAATAGTGTCAAGTGTAAACATTAGTGTAAACATTAGAATTTTGTGTTAGAACTTATGTGCATAATATCTTTAGTTACTCAAATGAGTTGATGGGTTCAATCCTTAGGACACCCATATTCTCGAGTATTTGGAATGTGTATTATACTAATGTGAAAATTCAATCTTCTAGATATTTTCATTTATGCATAAGTTTGGATTTTCGTTTGATGTTGGTTAATTATGGATTACACTAAAATGGGGGAGGAATGTTAGTGATTTTAGTGTCATTAAGCCTTTTAGTTTAATCAGGATTAATATGAGAGTAGCCGATTCTAGACTTAGTTATAATTCGGGTTTGGAGGTGTGGAGTGCAGACTCAAATAAGCTAAGTTGGTATTAGGAATACGGGGTCCGGGGGCGTCGCCCCTGGTGAGGTCCAATCGGTGGCGCCCCGAGCCAAAAATTATATATATATCGATAACCGCCGCCAAAAGCCGCCAGCCAACCGCCGTTTTGATCGCCTATAAATAGGTGTTTTTGGTGGTGCAAATACAGAGAAGAAAAACGATTTCACTAATCGATATTCTGCTGAAATAGTCTCCGAAGAACGAAAATCAAAGCAAAGATATACTGTGTTTGGATTTGAATTAAGCCCGTGATTCAAATCAAGTTTCTTGGATTATCCTTTATCTGAATTCGTGATACCACACGCATAGGGTCGAATTACAGATTTTCGAAAGTGTATTAAACACGATCCACGAAATTTTCCAAGTATTTATTGTATTCTAATCCCTATTTCAACCATTTTCCTAACCGTGCTTTCATCCGATGAGGTGCTCGACAGTGGCTAAAAGTGACCGACGCTTTATCAATGGTCGAATCGGGATGTTGGAAGATGAATAGATGATGGAATCATGAGAGGTGGTCGCGTGCTACTTTGATCGGCAACAATAATGGTTTTAAAGAAGACACTGCCAAAAAGACCTCCAACAGATGTGTTGAAATCGCCAACGCTATTCTCGATTTAGGGTGGAGAGAGAAGGATCTCGGTGTGTTAGTCGTCACCATTCGATCTAGTGTCCCTATCGCCACCGCCGTCTTGATATGCCGGATTTATGGTCGCCGAAAAATGTACAGGTGAAAGAAAATGGTGATATTGATGGTAGAGATAGAAATGGGAAGAATATGGAGAGAGGAGAATAAATGATTGTGGGTGGAAAGGGGATATATACTACAATTAAATTCTATTACATATATAATTACATGCCATAAATATCTTATAAATATAATAACGTCATATTAGATCTCAACCTTTGATTTGGTTGATCCAACCGTTTAGAATTGGTCTTTAGGATCTATAGATAAGACTAGAAACTATATTGATATTTCTCTCTCTCTCTCTCTCTCTATATATATA
>JAUEJL010138011.1:0-10926 GCA_032274825.1 Drosophyllum lusitanicum | reverse complement strand
TTGTAAATTATTTATAAAAATTAAATTGTTTAAATTAAATAATTGTAATAGAAAATTAAAAAATAAAATATGTAAAAAATGAGATGGTTGGAGGGGGATGGATGTGGAGGTTAGAGTGATAGGAGTGGGATAGAGGAGAATGGAAGGGAAAAACGATGTGGCAAGAGAAGATTAATAGTTGTTAGGAGTCATCTTGTATTTCCATCCTTATTAATGGTTTTTCTACAAAAGAATTCTCTATGTTCAAAGGCATACAGCAAGAAGATCCATTGGCACCATTCTTATTTATCATTGCAGCAAAGGGTTTAAACATAGCACTTCAAGAGATGTCAATCTGGTTCGCCTTCAAGCAGGAATGCCTCATGGAGTTGGGCCTTTGAAAGGTTGCCAAATCTGGAGAATCTTTCTAGGAGAGATATTCCATGTCCTTCATCATATTGTTTGTTTTATAGAGCTATTTCTGAAAGTGAGCAGCATATTTTCTGCTCTTGCACTATTATTTGAGTGGATATAGTCGAGTTTAGACACTGGTGGAGAGTTAATCAACGCAATATAAGCTCTATCGAAGACCTCTTCGACGAGGGTAATTCTTTGGGCTTAACTAGGTCTAAGACGGTATGCGTTCTTGGTGGCTTTATTTTCTTGGTGATGGTCCATTTGGAAGCTAAGGAACGAAAAAGCATTCTCTCCACACACCGGTAAGAAACTAGGGATCAAACCCTTCTCAGTTCAGTGCAAAGCAACTCATCTCTTTGGCTTAATAGGAGTAATCAGGAAGAAAAAAAAGTTGAATTGGTGCCTATCTCCTTTGGAGGAATTGCAATGCATTTTTTTTGATGTTGTAATTTTTGGATTGGTGTGTTCGGTTGGTCTTTTATTTCTAGCACCTTCCTAGTATTTATAAAATTGATGTTCCGGACGAAAAAAATAAGAGAGGTGATATATATCCTTCTACTATTTCCTCCTACTTATTTTCTTACTCACAAGATTAACACAAGTGTCAAAATCAATGAAGGAGGTAAGGAAAGAAAATTAGTGAATTTCACATGTAATCTTGTAATAAGTAAGATAATTAAGTAGGAAGAAATAGTAGTAACGAGTAATCCATATTTGAGGAAGCAGTAATGAGTAATGACCATGCATGTAATGATTATCAATATTTAATTTTAAGAAAATAAGATTTTTATTTTTATTTTTATTTTTGAAAAGCAAAGATATACTTGTCTCAAAGGCTGAGACATCAAAATACAACAATGGATCCTTACATCTTTCTTCAAAAAAAAAACCAGTTTCTTATGTTAAGACAATAATAATTAATAAATGTCCAGTTTTTTTTTTTTTTTTTTTTTGGTGAAAAGAGATATTCATTGAAGAGTGTTACAATTGGCTCTTTACTAAAATTCAAGAGGAAACCAAACTAATGAATTGAACCAAAGTTCACACAATTCATTAAGAGTTCATGACACATTCAGAATGCTAACAAACTATAAATCTTAAGGTAAATATATAATAGTAACAACATACACAAACTCACCCTCTTTTAATGTTTTTGTTATGATGTTCTCTTTGTTTTTGTTTTCTTTTGCTAAATGACAGACACCTTTTAACTAGTAATTAAATGAATATGAAGCACCATTTTAGTAAACAAGAAAAGAAATGGACCGTTAACGAAGACGTCACAAGGGTCCAAAAGGCTCGGGAAGTGTCTCGAATCCGTTATCAAACAACGGTCCTTCATCAATCTTGTCATCTGCACTATGCAGCCAGCTTGTGTTCTTCAAGTCTTCTTTTAATAAAATCGCATCGTATCGTGAGCTCTCATAAATGTCGACTTCTGATGATAGTTTTGAAGAATGTGGGCTTTGGTCTTCTACGGGTTGTCCCCTATTCCACAGATACCCGTTACTGTAGGCTCCGTTTTCAGGCCCAACACCGTTACCCATTGAACCGTCTATGGAACCTGGTGCACTTGAGACCCGACCCGGTTGGGCCCTGGAGTTGCTGGACCTAATGCTTTGAGGAAATAGTGTTGATCCTGAAAGTGGACGTGCACTTCCATTTCTTATATCCTGTCAAGAACAAAGAGATCGTTAAGCTTTTCTTTTCTATTGATCGGCATCATAGGGGGAATTTGGATGAATGTTTTTGAAACTGCTTATGTGATGCTGAATAAATGGAATTAGATTATCAGTTGTAATAAAATTGTAGAAGATAGCTTCTGATTGTGCTTATGTTGTTTCAGGTCGTAATAATCGGATAATAAGATGTCAAGTGCATTTGTCCTCAGGCTAGCTAGAAGGAAGAAGGTCAACCCTTATCTCATTTCCCTCCTCTCGGAGAGGAAATACCGAAATTCTAATTATATAAGAAACTAATAGATAGAAGGAAAAATGACATCTGAAAGGATTCATCTATTAACACTTTCCAATCGAATGTTGCGTTCTTTCAAACTCACCATTTTTATGTATTTAACTTCTTTTATTCAACATTTTTATGTACCCAACATACTGTCATTTTTTCTGATTGTATGCAACCATATTGTATTACAAGGTAAGTTTTAAAGTTATAATTCATATAATAATAATACATTGTGGTGTCAGTTGCCGTAAATAAAATGACCAAAAAGGATATCCAGTTCTTGTATATTGTTAAAAATGTTCAATTTAAAATATAAAGATTCATTTTGTTTAGCAACTATAATAGTTTAGCTTACAAACTGTTTTCCGATAAAAATGTTAAAACCGTTCGTCGTTTATAAAGTCAACAATTTTCTTCTTTTCCCTAATAGTAAAATCAACAATAAGGTGGAAAAAATCTATTCATTTTATCCAAACACTAGAAACGTTACTTCAGATAATCTCGTAATCCCCTGTCCATTATTTGTTAATTAAATAGATATCCTAATGTAAACACCAATATGGAATTAAGAGAGGAGAACAGTATCCATACCATATGTTTAATTGCCATATCCAGTGATTTCTTCGAGATATTTCTTCCAAAGCCAGTACCATTCTCTGAAATTGTAGACTTTACAGGTTTTCGAGTTAGCGAATCAGGCAGATGTGATGTCCTTCGAGCCTCTAAACTCTCACCCACATGCCCATTACCATGGGGCCTCCCCCTTCCCGGGGGTTCAGCAATCCGTCCCCTGGTAACAATGGGTGAAGAATGTCTTCTTGTGATACCACCACCAGTGTTTGAAGTATCTAGACTCCCCTTCACGGTGGTGGAACCACCTGGTCGGGACCTACCAGCAGAGAGAGGCCTGTCCGGCAATGTAGTTCTAAGATTTGGTGGCGTTTCATGAGAGAAATCAGGAAGATTGATAGGCTGAGGTGGTGCACGTACACGTGGGCTAGGTGAGCTTGGTCTAGAATTGGACCCCACAGTTCGGGCATTTGAAGATAACCCACGTCCAGCAGAAGCCAAAGATGTGGTGGATGGAGTGAGAGAAGGTGTTAGGGTTCTACGAGTAGGGGTGGATGGGCGGGAAGAGGGTCGAATGGTTGGCGAATTCATGGTTCCAGGTGTTTGTGGTCGGGAACTAGGTGTTGATGGTCTTGTATTTTGGGAAGGTCTTGTTGTTCTATCATTGGAAGTAGTGGTGGAAGATGGGCGGGTTCTAGAAGGAGTTGAGCCTCGTGATGGGGTTGTACGGGTAGACGGGGTGGAGGGTCTAGCAGTTGTTGAGGAGCGGTTAGTTGGGGTGGAGGGTCTAATGTAAGAGGAAACTGAAGCAGAACTTGTGTTTAAAATGTTGGTGTTTCGGCTTGAGTAGCTTGTGTATTGGGTGGTAGAGATAGAAGAACGAGTTACCGAACTGCTTCTTGCTGGTCTTGAAGGATGGCTACTCTCAGATTGAGATACAGAAAGCTGCAATTGAGAGAAAGAATTCAATTTTGTATTGAATGATCAAATGCAAAACATTATGTGCATTAGAAACCAAGATTGCAGAACAGACTGAGAATCAGAAAAAGCACCCTTGAAGTCTTGTTTATAGAACTTGATCTAATTGAGGACTTGCTTCTTGCAGCGACAGGTGTTGGTTGGGATTCTTTCCCATCCGAAGAAGGAAAGAGAGGAGTTCCGGGAGGAGTGAGGAGCCTGTTAAAAGTAAAGGCAATACTCACTATTCGCAGTTCAAATAGATAATTATAGAATTTAAGGGGAAAAAAGATCCTAAGTGTACTTCTGTGAAGTTTATGACACTCACCTTGATATAACAATCGTTAGGAGATACCCACGAGAGATAACAGTGACATTATAGCATGCAATATTAGACTAGAGATAAAAGTAAAGCAAGCAATAGTAACTGTATTCCTTACAAATAAGCTAGAAACATTTATTGGAGATCACTTAAAGTACATGGATGTCAACATGATTCAAAAAGGTAATACAATAAAGTCAATTCTTCATCTAACATCTAATAAGAGGTAGCTAAAAGGATTTGGTTACTACTTGAAAACACATCAAGATATATCTTACAATTAAAAGATAGTAACCTGGAGATGGCGAATCTTTTTAGTGGCTGTGCAAACAATGGTCATTCACAAGTATCCAACAATCTATCTTACTAAGAGTTACGACATATTACCAGAAAACTTCAACAAAAGACGTAATAAATACCATAATAAATAGAGATGTATGAGGTAACTGTTCATGCCAAGGCCTGGGGAAACTTTCATCATTTTTGTAGCTTATATCTTAAATCATATTTAGTGATTACTACTACCACAAATGACCATGACAGACAGGCATGAAATTTTACAACCCAAGGGAAATGTTGTGTACATAGACTTCCATCAGAGGCCTCAGCCCTTGCAGAGCTGAGGAGCCATTGTACAATTTCTTCCCTTTACACAACCGTCTAAATTAATTAGCAAAATGCAAAAACAACATTTACCACGCTCTGAACTTGAAACGTTAGAGATGATATAAATTAATTAGCACCAAATCTTGGAAAACAAAAACCAAAATGGATAGTTAAGTAGAGTCTAACGTCACTCTGTATCATTTTACTAGCTTATCAAGGCACCTTATAAAAATAACATAATTTTTTGACAGATCTACTGTTAAGGACTAGTGATTCTGCTAAAGAAAAGGATTTTATATCCGAATCAAAGTCAAGATCAGGGTTCGCTCACTTGATTCCTTATAACAAGTTACAGTAAAACTTACCAATCGTAATCATTCTTTCCCCCTTCATTAGACGACAGCAGGTCATCTAATATGCTTTTTGCAGGTTTCGCTGATCCAACTGAAAGTCTCGCTAGTCTCACCTGCACTGAACAAACATAAATCAAGATATAATATATTAAAAATACAGATTCAAGCGTAAAACAAGCAGCAGTGGTAATAATTAACGAAATGTTTTAAAAACCCTAGCATAAGTACAAAGCAGAACTTGCCTTTCAAAAAAAAAAAAAATACAAAGCAGAACCATATTACAGATGCAAAAAGGCAGAACATCTATAGGAAAATGATACTTGTCAAGCAAAATACAAGCGTAAACGACGTCGTTTACAGGATTAACCCCTAAATCAATTCAGATCACGCCAGAAAAACTATCGTTTTCAGAATTTTTCGATGTTAACCGTACAATCAAATGAAAGTGCTAAAGAGTTTCAGAATAAGAAGATAAGAAATTAGGAAGCTGGAAAGGGTAAACGTACAGTCCGATTCGTCGGATGAAGCGGTGGGGGGAATTGTTCGATTACGAGAGAAGAGATCCGTGTTGTTACTGTTGAGATTCTCAGGAGCAGTGTTTTTGGCAAACGGCATTCCTCGCCGGTGAGGGAGAATTCCGGTGGTCATAGAGTTATGATTGTGATTCCTGCCTCCGGCACCGATGAGAGAGTCCCTGGAAGAGCTCCGATTCATCATCATACATCAATTGACAGCAATGAAAGGTAGGAGTTCATGTGAAATACAGTGGAAAGTAGATAGAGAGAGAGAGAGAGAGAGAGAGAGAGAGATCTGGTTGACGGAGGGAGGGAGCAGATGGATGATGAGTGAAGTTTACGAGCAATTTCTTGCTTTTTTTTCTTTCTGATGCAGATGCAGCCATGTGACTCATCATCCATAGGGATCTTAGGAAACTGAAATGCGATCTAATGACACCATGTTTATGTGATTATTATTGCCATTTACAGACTATCTCGATTACTTAACAATTTATTAAAAAAATTATATAAATATGTTTTACTGCTAGCCGGATCGAGTAGTTTAGGTTTGTTGTTGCTCATGACATTTTGAGTCCATTATGAACAAATTTGAAGTAGATTAAGAGCCGTAAAAAAAACTTATGGATGTTGTCATACTTACAAACATTTAATATTAAGGAAAATGTTTATGTGAATGTGTGTGTTTTGCTGTAAAAAAAATAAAGAAAAGGAAATATTTCAATTAAAGCATTCAAAATTGTGTTCTCGAGTTTTATTAAAAAATAATAAAAAGGAATTACATGGATTTGGAGGAAAAGATTTCTTTTCCTTAGATCATGTGCATCTATCCCTCTTCTTCTCTTTGTCACGTTAGTGCAACGTCATTTTTTACTTTCATCCCCTTTTATCCCACTACTCTCACATCTATCTCTCTTAACCATTCTCTATTTAAAATAAATAAATAAATATAGAGATAGAGATAAGAGAGAGATACAGAGAAGATGAGAGAGAATACAGAAAGTGGGCGTGAGTTTATACCCGCTGACACCCTCACTTTTAATTTGAGAGGTGGGGGTGATCGTTTATTTGGGTATGATATGTGGCTAACGCACCATCCCGCAAGATGGATACGCTTGGCCCTACTTTTCTCAATTCCAGAACGTGCGTAAGTGAAGTGTTGTTTAGTTATTTCAATATTAAATCCTTTATATAATTATGAGTGTGTCAACACTCATCATGTGTAGTGTTGGCCATGACTATCAAAATCGTGATCTTAATTGTACGATCTCATCAACCAAAAAACGCGTTTGATCATGTTCATGATCGCATGGATAGGATCGTAAGATCGTAGTATAGGTTCACAAGAAGAGGTTTGTTTGAATGAGTAGAATAAAAAGGAGGGATCCTCAAATCATAATACAAATGAAGAATGGATTGACGTTTTTTATGGTGCAAGTTCATCTCAATGCCCTAATGGTGGTGGTGGAGGTTATGAATTCTTTGGTATTTCTTTTCGCTTTAGTATTCTTCCACTCTATTATTTTTTACATTTTTGTTATATCGTTAACTTTATGCTAAGAATGACTGTTGACGGTTTTCTAATTTACGATCATGTCACATTTTTTATTATTCTTTCACGGATTTAGGTTCACAAGAAGTGAATTTTGTTGTGGATATGTGATATATATTTATTGATTATGTTTGACGGATGTAGTATGATTTTTGTATGTTTTTAAAAATGGAAGGTTATTGTATGTTTTTAACATAATATTTGGACCATTGTATGTATGATTTTTAAAAATTGAAGTTTTAATATTTCATTAACATGTCATATAAACGGTTTATGATAAAACTATAGTACATAAAATATAACAAAGTCTAGGGACTTGTAGTATGATCTTACGATCTCAATCTCGATCTAACTGTCCAATCTTGCGAAGACGAAAACGATCCTAGGAAGATCCTAATCTTGATAACCTTGCTGCTAACTATATATATCCGATATCTAATTTTAATAGTTGTTGATGTTTTTCAACGTATTAGTTTATGACTTTCTAGATTAGAAACATATATATTGCACGGTAATATACGAAATTGCTTGTATTTTGTTGTGTGTTTTCTATGTATTTTACAAAATATATTATTAGATAAAAATCGAGCATAAAAAACGTAATTATAGAAACTATACTTATAGTTTATATAAAACCTTAGAAAAATATTAAAAATGTTGAATACTTAAGTAATATATAAAATATAGTGAAAAATAAACTCACACACTCCTAAATATTAAACTTTTCTTTACAAAGAAATGGAATTGGCAAGAGAATAGAATGGAGAAGGTAGTTGAATGAGTCATTATCATTCATAGACATTTGGTTGCTTTGTCGAAATAAAATAAATCATTACTATATGATGTTTGATAGAGAGAAATAGACATATGAATTGAATAAAATAAATTTTAATAAAAAAATTTAAGGAAAAAAATATTAAATTACAACAATTCATTCCATTCCATGAAGGAACGAGGAAAAAACCTTCAATATATCTCTACACTATAAACTTTGATGTGTGCTTGTATTTATGTATGTATGTGTGTGTCTATATATATATTCAGGACAGATTTAAGAAATTTAAGGTGTTTAAGGTGTTGCTCAAGGTATTAATTCAAGTCCCTTTGTGAATAAGGTGTAGATTGATAAGTAAATTAATGGGTGTGTGATTTCTGCTATAAAAAAACATAAATAATCATAAAATGACGTTTAACAAACCAATAAAAAAGGATTATTTATCCTTTTTCTAGATAGAAAACACACATTTATAAATACAATCCCAAACAACTCTTTACTAGTTAAAGGTCATAATGAATTATTTAAGCAAAGTTGGAGTTTTAGGTATACATTATTATTAATCATTTGATTTTAATCATTTCCAAAAACATAAACACTTTAAATAAATAATCTCAAACCAGAAAAAAAAACCAAAAAATAATATTCATGTTATATTTCTAACAATAGATGCTTGTAGTTGCATGTCTATATCAATTTAAGTAACATTGATACTCAATTTGACATTTTTTGTTGCATGCTTATATCTTCAAGCTATTTTATTATATTTCACCTATTCAATTTAAAGATAAAATTGATCATGATCCAATAAACATAAAAAAATGGTAGGTTTTTTTAATGAGAACATTTATGGTTGACCTATATTGTCCTTACATTGGACCCCAAGTTGTTTCAATATCAATTCTTTTTTCCACTTTCTAATAATGAACACATGTTCCTTCAAAAACACATCACCCCTTTAAAGAGTTCCAAATCTAATGTTATAAATATTTTTCATTTTATAAATAATTGTTTTATAAATTGTGGCTAAAGACATGTGCTTGTTGAGGTTAATCTTTTCCATCTAATCTATATTTTTGGTTCTTGTTATCAAATAATTTTGGGTTGCAAAATGGGTTTTGGTTCACTTAAAGGATGTGATGCGGATGAAAGAATGAAAAATCGGAATTTGAATATATTCTCGGATCTGTTAAGACGTACGTTTTTATGAACTTAATTCGAGTCGTATATCTCCGAAGGTTCAATCTCATGAGAATCTTGGATCAAATTACATAGTCGAATGGGAGTTTTAGTTGTATGCGTTTGTGGGTTTTGTAAGGAATCTTGATTGTTTGTGGGTGTATGATTTGATTCTCCTTCTTAAAGTCCATCATGATGTATAGTTTTGATTAATTAGTAAATGAAAATTTCTATTTTCTTCATAATATCCTCATATTTTATCCTTATAAAATGTGAAATGCACTAAATCTTTTTCTTAATTTTTTTACTTGTTTTTAGCACTTTTTTTAATTTTATGATTAAAAGGGTAAATAAGAAGATATGATAAAAGAATATAAAACCTAATTATAGTTTGCCTTTCAAAGAAAATTTTCCATTTTTAACTATCAAACAAAAAAGTTACTTTCATCTATTTATATTGAGTATTGACTCAAATTAATATGTTTGGGATCCCAGTGTTTTTTTATTAATTTATTGATTAAGTTCTTTAATATAAAATTAATAATGTGTGTAATTAACTACATCTAATTTAGGTGTAATTATACTTATATATTAGTTAAACAAAAGGTATTTTAGCTATTTGAGTGTTTTAATTATTTAAGTGATACGTGAGTGTAACTGTATTGGTTTAATTTACTGAATTTACCTTATTTTCAAAAAAAATTTACATTTTTTGACTTATAATTTGTAAAACTTATCACTTTTCATTGACGTTATAAGATGGGGTGTAGAAAAATATTGATATAGATAATTTTCATTAAAATTGCTAACATGTATTTTGTTTTTTTGTTTTAAACTTGATTATCTTGTATATTAGTTTCATCATTTGTGGATATAGATAATCTTCGCCATCTTTGACCACATTCACACTCATCATCTTCGGTCACCCTCGGCCTCGTGAATCCTCGGGATTCCTATCTCCGTACTCCATCTAAAATTGGAACCAAACCCTCAATTGAAACACAAATCAGAAATATGTGTTGTTGGATATACTCTTCTCTTTTTTTCACATACACATGTCACGTCAATAAGTTAACCCTTTCACATGATAGGGATATCATAATCCATAATTCCATACTCATCTGAAATTAAACCTAGATACCCTTTGTGAACTCTGGTAAAAGAGTTGGTTTGAGAAATCTATTCTTATGATCATTCTCTTTTATTAGTGGTATCATATTTATAATTATTCCTACTTAGAAACCAAATTAATACCATCAATGTCTCCTTTTTGTCTTTAACAGTATTTCTAAAAAATCACTCATGATAAAATGTTAAAAAAAGTGATCTATATTATCATTAAGTTTAAATTTTTCTGTGAAATCTCAAAATATATGGAAAGGTTTAAACTACAACTACTTTTCCTGTAAGAACCAATCTTCATTATTAATTAAAATAAATCAATAGTCATTAATAAAAATGGCTCACTATTGACTCATTAATTTGCTCATTAAAGATTCCTTAATGGCACATTATTGAAGGATAGTTTGAAAAAATCAATCATCACTCATTAATGTCGATTAACCTGGACGCATTTCACAGTTTCATAATTATATAAAATAACTTAAATATCCCTATTAAAAAGTCATTAATGGTATTACATACAGTTTTTGTAATTCTTAAAATAATTCTCGTGAACTATCTCTCTCTCTCTCTCTCTCTATATATATATATATATATATATATATATATATATATAT
>JAUEJL010138000.1:0-10926 GCA_032274825.1 Drosophyllum lusitanicum | reverse complement strand
GCTTTAACCCCAAAGCACGGGGCGTACCATAAGAACTAGGGTTTGTCACGGGGTCATAAGTACGGCCGTACCCTCTTTGGGTACGCCCGTGCCTTCCCCTGATCTACAACAGATCGACGATTGGTCGACTGTTTTCTTGCCAAATCTAAAAAAAAGTGTTTCCAGCACTTCTCTACAGCTTTAACAATACTAGAACAACTAGGAACATGGATTAAGCAATATAATCTATGATTTAACCATTTGAATCTTTTTAACTCGCTAAAAACACTCATTCAAACAAACAAAACATACCTTAATGATCTAGGGGCTGGTTAGATGTTTGTAAGATGCTAATTCTACTGTTTTACTTTCAAAATCGAAGGGAATTATGACAGCTCCTTGTTCTTGATGTGCAGGAAATATGTATGTGTGTATGTTGAATTTAAAAGAAAATGACATTTGGTTTGCTGTAATTGGTCATAGTTGACCTAAATCAGAATTGATCATTCCCAATCTTAGTCATGCTTGGTTCATGGAATCATCTCAATTGAAATTAAAATCCTTCACGTTCCTAGATCTATGGATTTCATAATTCCTTTACAAAAGCAATTAAATTGAAACAATTCCTATGTAATCTTTTTAAAACACAAGATTTGGTCTCGTTCCTAACTTCCTCTCTCAAACAAAGAAATCATACATCGCCTTCTACTTCTGCTTGTAAACCGAGACACCATCTACTTCACTCCGATGAAACTAAGATTTAGGAATTATATATATATATATATATATACATAGTTAATTACGTAATAGTCCCTGTCATTCTCACATATTTAACTTTTAGTCGGTTAACTTTAATTTATTTAAATAGTCATTGTAGTTATCATTTTGTTTCACTTTTAGTACTTTATGCTAACTTATGTTAAGTGTAACCATTAACGTAAGGGTACCTACGTCATTTCTTACATTATCATTTTTACCAAACATGCTTTTATCTTATTGTTTTAAAAAATGTTTTATTAAAGCTTTTCTTTTAACCTTGTTACTTAACAAGGTCTCTTGTTTCTTTTATTCATCAAGCATCCCCATCTTTCTCAATATTAATAAATATTCTGTCTTATCTCTCCTTAATCTTCTCACATCACTTGACCTTCCTTCGTTGGAGCACCATCGAAGCACCGTCAGACTTTGTACTAGCGAACCACGATTGCACCGGCGCCATACCATCTTCGTACTGCCCCTTCCACTTCTTCATACTAGCGGACCACCATGATACAAACACCTACTAACCTTCTTCTTGAATTATCAAACACAAATCCTCAACTTAGAAATTCCAAGTTTGCTTGTTTTGAGAGGTTTCTTCACTAGAGGTTTTACTTACACACACTTTCACCTTAACACCTTTGACGATAATGAGCAGATGTTTCAAACAAGACCACGTATACATACTCTTTTCTATAAAACAAGCATGAGGTGTTTTCTTTCAAGACTTATCTATAAATACATGCATACATACATACATATCATGCAATTCATATTCCTTTCTTTCATCTTCGAGTAACAATAATATATATTCACATATATTTATATATATATATATATATATTAATTACTTTAATTAAGCAATAAATTTTAAAACAACACATAAGCAATTACAACTCAATTAATCACGTACCGCCAACCCGCTAATCTACTAGCCCAGGTTTGCTGGTGTTACAACATACCTCATGTTGATTTGGGGGTTGGGATGTTTTACTAGAGGCCGCTCCCTATCTGTGGTGCCCATAGGTACGGTGTCTGATGTGCAAGTGGGAGTCTATTGGTGTTTGCTCACTAACACACGTAGACCGGTATCATTGCCGATGAAGCGGGGGCCTATTGGGTCACACGCCAACTTACAATCCCGACAGCCTGCTAAAAGAGGAATAGGCCAAAAGGGTCAAAATTGGTTTGGCTCAAGCTTCACCACCGTGAAGGATGCGCCACGGGTCGTGAAGGCACGTGCCCTTTCAAATCCCTTCCTGGCGGCACGGGTTTTGATGCCTTTGGCATTCACAGCTCGTGAGAGCCCATGAGGGGTCATGAAGGTAGAATTTGACGTGACACTTGTATTTTATTGGACCATCTTTGTGGTCAATGAGGTGCAAGTATTTGGCCGACCTTGGGAGCTCTGGAGACTTCTTTGAGTCTATAAAAGGGCTTCACTCAACTTCTTTAACACTCTTGGTCATTTATGCATAACACACACATATAGCATACTCATACCAAGAGAGTAAGTGAGGGGCTTTGTTGCTATGCAAGAGGAGTCTTAGAGGCAGTTTCATCTCCACTACAAGAGCTTGTGAGTTGGCGTTGAAGTGCTAGTTCATTTGGCTTGTTCATTTGCTTGGTGTGGACTACAAAAAGGACTTGGGTCCATTTGTTACAAGGTTCATCCCACTACATTTGTTCCAACTGAGATTTGAGCTCCTAGAGGTTATACTTCTCTTTTCTTGTGCTTTTATTTCTTGTTGCATGTGTTCTTGGCAAATTATCCACCGTTGGAGTGCATTAGCATTTTCGTTTTTTCTTGTGTTTTCGTTTATAAGTATTGCTTCCGTTGCGTGTTTGGTTCTTAGTGTACTCCAACATGAGTAACCAATAAAGACACATTTTTCAGCTCGGGGGCTAAATATATTATTATTATTTAGAATAGTAGAAAAGCAAAGACATCCAAAGGATTTCAAATAGGAGATATTGGGTTCAAAACCTTGAGTCAGCTCATAAAGAGATTTTCTAGCAAGGACAGAGGTTCGCAGCCTATTAATAAGGTAGGTAGTAGTTAGGATACACAAGTTCATAGTTTCAAAGAAATTCTCCATTTCTACCTTTAAACATGAGGATCTAGCAACATTTAATAAATGTCTATGTTTTCTTTTAGCTATCCCATTTTGGTGAGGGGTGTATGAACATGTGGTATGATGAATGATGCCATTTTTTTGTAAGAAATGCTTAATATTATAATTTACATAATAGTTCCGTTATCACTTCTTATAATTTTTATATTTACGTTGAATTGACTTTTTAAGAGGTGTGGAACAATTCAAGATTATCAAAAACTTCGTTTTTGCTTTTCTAGAGGTATACCCACATAACTCGGGAATAGTCATCAACAATAGTAAGAAAGTATTTATCCTTCCTTGCTACAAACTTTGTACGGTCCCCAAAGGTCCAAGTGGATAAAGTCACCAACCCTATAGAGATGTGATCACTTAAAGGGAACAGTTCCCTTGTTTGGTTGGCCTTATGGCACACCTCACACGAAAAAAAACATCATTGTAATTATTAAGTTTCAATTTTGGTTTTAACACATTTAGAGTTTGATTAGAGGGGGTGACAAGTCTACAATACAACAAACATTGAGATGAGAGAGATGAAACAAAATTATTACATTCAGAGCGCTTACTTGTGTTGGGATCATTAAATAAGTACATACCACCACTTTGACTATCGGTCCCCAAGGTTATCTTTTGTTTCAAATCCTGAATGTAAAAATGTTTATCATCAAATCCAACATAAAATGTGTTGTCTTATGCCAATTTATGGACCGAAAGTAAGTTGACATGATAATGGAGAACAAAAAGAACATCAAACAATGTAATGTTGCTTGTTAATTTTAGATTTCCTATTTGTTTAATTCTGCTCTAGTTCCGTTTGGGTGATCAACCCTCATGTTAAGGTCAGAGATGTCAACAACATTGTCAAAATTGTGACATGATGCAGTCATGTGTTTATTTTCACAGGGTCAACAATCAACCATGATCAGATTTATTTGAGATAGAATTGATGGAGAAGAATTATCAAAATTATGGTTGAAGAATGTGTTATTGCTAAAGAAATTACCTTCCATGTTGGAAAAAGGAATCCCATAATCCGATTTCTCACTAATAACGCTCATGAGCTTTGAAATATGTTCATTTGTAAAAGGAAATGACGCACCAGGTTCAGATTTATGTGCAACAGAGTTGTAACTAGTGGTTTTTTTAGAGAAATTTTGGTTATTGTTACCATTTTTGTGTCAAGATGGGTAATCCGCCGTTTTAAAGAACCTATCGATCGTGTGACCTTTCAGCCCACAGTGTTTGCAAATAAGATTGGGATTAGGGTCCCGGTTTTGTTTCTTTTGATTATCAAAAGTTTTGGTTATGACTTGGGCTAACACCTCTACGTAATTCTTCCCTAAAGATGATGGTGAACGTAGTTTTAACATTTGGCAAAGGGTCTCTAGTTAAAATATTACTCCTTATTGGAAGATAAGTATCATCTAGACCCATTAGAAACTGCATGAGTTTCAAGAGTTAGTTGTATTCTTGAAGGTCTTCTGAAGCATGACAAGTACAAGATGGAAGTTTGATTAAGGCATCAAATTATTTCCAAAGAGATTTTAATTTGTAATAATATTAGGAAATGGAGAAGCCATTTTGAGTTAAGGAGTTTATTTATAATGTAAATTGAAGGTTATGGACCCATCTACTTTATCATAAGTTTCTTTAAGCTCTTGCCACACAATGAATGCATTTTTTGAAAAAATTTGACCAATATAAAGTTCTTCAGTAACACACCCCAAGATCCAAGATAAAACAACCGAATTGCATCTATCCCATTGTTTTGAAAAGGTTTCATTATTTCAGCCCTAACACATGTGCCATCAATAAATCCAAGTTTGTTTTTTTGTTTCTGAAGCTAGTTATATTGCACATGACCAGACCTTGTAATTTTCAGTTCCTTTATTTTAAAACTTATAATGGAGGCATTGGTAGTGTCACTAGCATGCAAGTAAAGGGGATATCCAAAATCAAGTTTTCTAACTTTAGTTGCAAACTTGATTTCATCATTTATTTCAGACATAATTGTATCAGATCATTTGAGGATCAAATTGCTAACCAAATAGAAAAACAGTCAATAATGGAGCAAATAGACATGATAGAAAGCAACACTAGGCTTCTAAGCCCTACAGGTTTCTTAGCCACCCATATTAAACATATATAATAAGGTGCCTTAATTAAAGCACAAAAAAAAATATATAGTAACATGGAAATGGTTAAAGAGGAGTCTCAGCCTATGGACCAAGTCGTTTGTTTCAATAAGCAGACGTAAATGTCATAAACATGCTTGCCACAGACAAACTATGTTAGAAACATCTTATAGTGAATGTCCAGCTGCAACACAGATATCACCTACGCAACGGAAGAAGTCAAGCCAATACACTCCAGAAGATGCAGTCTAGATGTATCACTAAACTGGTTTTAATAAAAAATTTCAAAAAAGAAAATACTGTACCTGATCAAGAAAAAAGGCACAAGACTTAACAAGGTATGATCCTTGAATTTTGTGACTACGAGGACAACTCTAAAGTATAAGCATTGGATTTTTTAGAGCATAAAATGTAATCTTTTTTAACCAACAAGAGCCAAAAACCAAAAGGTATGAACGCTGGATCTCAAGAAACACAATAATAATAATTAATTAATGGGACCTATGACTCAAAACCCAAGAGTAAGAACCCTAGATCGCGAGAGCAGGTATCAACAACTAAACAAAGTTGATTATACAAAATCGCTCTGTATAAAAAGAAAAAAAGGGACAACCCTCTTAATGCCGAGAAAATGGAGAACTCACATAGCGAGAGCACCTAGTGCTCTTATAACATGTTCAAAATACTAAATCAGAACGTTCATATGTCATTGATTAACATAAAACTGAAAGATTACAGTCGGATGCTTACAATCAAACAATTGAAGCAAAGAAATAACAATGAAAGAATAAAAAATGTACATAGAAAGGAAACAAAAGGTTCTATAGAGAAACCCTAGTGCAGGTGAAGAAGAACGGTTGTAACCATGATAAGATAATTGAGAGAGATGAATGATTTTTTTGACACCGATACCTCCAAAGATCAATCCTTTTATACCTGCAGCCCCTTGATTAAACATGATAACAAGAGCGAGATTCACCAGAGATTGGGGATAACCAACGAGAGATTGTGGATGACAAAAAATGTGACTCATTCTTCTCTTTAACAGGCTGATAAGCAAACTTGAATATTTTCATATATAACCCTACATAAACTCAAATTATAGTTAGGTCTTGAATATAGTGTTTCATAGTAGATTGCATTTTTATGAATTATGAAATTAAAAAAAAAGAAAAGAATGACATGTGTTTGTGAGTCGTTCAACCAAGCTTCACCCATTTTGACACATACTAAAAGTAAAAACTGCCCATTTTAAAGTAATTAAAATGTATTCCTTAATTAGTTATGAAAATTGTTTCAGTTGAAGAGTTTGTTACATAAAATCTTACAATGAACATATATTAGATCTGTTTCATCCTATTCCAAAACAGCATTTCAGATTTACTTTTGTAGGCGAGTATGTTTAGCTTCCTGGTGTCTGTTTAGTTATTTTTGTGGATGAAAATAGCATTTCAATGCTTAACGTCGTATGAGTAGTATTTCATCTTTACTTCTTTATGCGTATGTTTCACATACTTCAACCAAAAAAAGGGTACCCCTTAATTTCCTATTTTTCTTCTCTCCTCTCTCCTCTCCTTTCTTCACTCTTTCTCTCCTCTCTCTTCTGGTATTGAAATGCCGAGAAACTTAAAAAATTTCGGTACCTAAAAGTGGGGAAGGTATTTGCTTCTATGCTTCATGTGCCTCCTATGCATACCGATCCGATGCTTAGACCACTCCCTATGCTCTTAGGGGTGAACCATCATTGGTAAACATACAATCAACCGGGCCTATTAGCCAAAGGTTAACATTGTCTCATGTTGTGGTCAAATATTACTCATCATGTTTTTTCACAAACATAAGATTGAGACATACAAAGAACCTATTCTTGACTTAAAATAGAGGACACACACTCATGTTTGACTACAACATAAGATGATCTTAACTTATTAGCCATATATAGTTTGGTTCAGGAAGAGAGACTCATACCCATGTTATTTGAATTAACCTTTTATTAGATGTCGCTATTGCAAAGAGTATAAGCAACCCATGTCTTCCTTTTTCCAAAATATAGAATATATATGGTGGGCAGGTGGTTATTGGTAATACCACCCATAGTGGTGCTCGTCATCCCCTCATGACGACGAGCTTGTGTCCCGTTGTCAACCACTACGCATCCGTAAACCGCGTCCATACTAATCACAGCTGGATCACGACCGAACACAGCAACAAAACCAATAAAACGTACAGACTAAGTAGTTACTAATAGTTCTTTTAGACATTTAATCATACACTTCCTATGCAAAATTAATTTACAAGAAAATTAATATGAATGGTAACATCCAGTTGACTCAGATAGAAGAACAGCAACCACATGATTACAGTATAAAAAATAAGTCATGAAGATACCTTGAATGAAGGTTTTCTTTGAGAAGGCAATTATATAAACAGTGAATTAGAGGGTGAGACGTGAGAGATGATATCGGGGTGTTTGTTTTAGCTTATTTTATGAGCTTATTAGCTTATTTTTAAGGCTTATGAAAAAAATAGTGTTTGGTTAAGCTTATTGACTTAAACTTATAAGCTTATTTTTTGGGTAAATAATCTCATTTTCATAAGCTCCTTACAATAGCTTTTTTTTCTTTAGGAGGGCTTATTTTTATATATTTACATTTTTACCTTTGCTTTTGCTCTCTTCCCTATATATATACCATTTGTCTTCCCCTTTTTAGTCATTTTACAAACATAAGTTTAGCCAAACACTTTTAATAAAAAAACTTATTATCTTATAAGTCATAAGCTAAGGAACAAACTTTTTTATCTAATAAGCTTATAAGCTCATAAGCTCATAAGCTTAAGCTAAAAAAAATAAGCTTACCCAAACACCCTTATGTTTCTTAGTAAAAAACTAATAAGGAGTAGTTATACATTTTAAATTTCTAGAATTAATCGCTAGTGTTATAAAATAAGTAGTATATTATATAGATGTCTGTGTAATACATATATTACTTTAAGAAAATAGTAAATATTAAACATTAATAAAAAAGTGTTAAGTAATTATAAAACATAAAATAAATATGAATTTAAAAGTTGACGACAGATGACGTCAACGCCCAGACTAGCGGTGAAAACGTCGACGACAAACATTAATGAAAATATTTGTTATACAAGCTAAAGCTATCGATCCAAATATATATATGTCTGATACGTTTATTTTCTCTCGGTTGGATGGAATTTTAATTTGTATAACCTAAATCTAGTTTTGTATGATTCCGAATATGTCTGATTTGTCACAATTTTATATAAATAATGAAGAGAATATCAAGAAATTAAGGGGATTTGGTTGGGTCACATCCTCAAAATGTCTTTCTTTCTTTTCTTTTCTTTTCTTTATTTATTTATTAATGGTATTTGGTGGGCTCCAAGATTTGATGGTATGGTGAAAGGTGACGATTATGGGGTTGAGTGATGAGCTGAGTTGTATAGAAAAAAAGTTAATATGACGGTGTTGTAAAAGATAAGGATTGAAAAAACTCTAATACATGTTTAATTATCTTTTTCAGTATGGTGTTTATGTTTAGATTAATGTATGTGCAAAATCCTTGTTTACATGAGAGGGATACATGCATGTCTTAGAAGAACATGCAAACAACCGATCGAAAAAAGTATTGATGGAATTTGTAAGGAAATGGTAAATCTATCTTGTTTGTGTTGTTGATCTATGTTATTTATCCAATTTCCAGTGACTATACTTCATTGATGATGTTTATATTTGTTACGAATAAAGATAAAAGAAGACATAAATAAGAAACTATCTAGTTTAAGTCAAATATTTGATTGTATGGTAAAAAGAAGTAATATGATAACATCCAAGTTCTTAAAACAAAAACCATCAAGAATTTTGTTCTTCTGCAAACGCAAGGAAAAACTTGAGTCTTCAACCTAATCCTATGAGAAGGATTTGCTTTTATATCAACCTTGGTGTTAGTCTAGAATTTGTGTACAATACATTAGACCTGAAGTCCTTTAAAGAAGAGTTCAGGATGTCCATAAGTACTAAAAATCTGCCATCCTGAAGACCATGTACCGAAGACCTTTAGGTTCGCTCTTTGAACCTGAAGTTTAGTTATTTCTGGCTAGTAAAGATCAACTGGTCCCCTACAATGATGACACAATATCCATGCTAGATCGTATAATCCAAGTTGTTATATATGAAGCTCTATTATTGGTCGAAGGTGTGTATGAGTTAGTTTCTCATACACTCGATAGGGTATTTACATAGTGATAAGCTAATCGTCTAAGTAAGTTCTTAGTCCTATTTTGAAATAACTCAAGTCAGTTCTTGAGTTATTTCTGAAGTCTGTATTTCCATTAGAGTCTGTACTCAACTAGTTGTTTGTTTATCAATATAACGAATAGTTAGATGTTCGTACTCTGTTTTATATTCCGCATTTATAATTTCAAGTTTTATCTTATTGTTAGTGGTTTGTGATTCAGGCCGACACTACAAGGACCGGTTTAAAAGTAGATCTAGAGAGAGTAGAGACAGAATAACACACAAATGCCTTAGATCTTATTTCAGGAAATGCTGCAACCGATATTTCGTTAATGAGGTCATATCCCTATTTATACTCATAGAGTATTTACATGATAAGACCCTCATGTTTGTTTTTAATGCAAACTTCACCCACAATGTAAACTTATATTTCTATACAATATTAAATCCTAACAATTTCCCCCTTTGTATAGAAATAAAAGTTGTTGCGTCCTTTTAGCATTTGATGAATCTTCGATCAATCTTTCCTTTGTTTTGTTGTCTTTAGAAAATCTTCTTATCTTGAAATGTAAGATGTTTATGAGAATCTTGATTTTAAAAGTTAACTTTGACAACCTTGAACAATCTCCCTCTTTGATTATACAGATATTCTTTTTACCATCTGCATTCTGTTGAAGCTTTATAGGAATAGAATTGACTGAATGGACCGAGCTGATAAATCTGGATTAGCAACAGCCCCCTTTAATTTTTAATAAAGCTTCTTTCTGTGTAATGAAAGAAGCACATCAAGATGCGCCAGATTGACTTGCCAAGTGTGCCAAGAGTAGTTATTCTTCATTGAGTGGTCGGCATAGATCTAGCAAGTTTTGTGACTATTTATTTTGAATCTTGTTTCTGATGATTGCCCGGTAATTCACAGTATCTTCGTTGATCAGCTGATCATATTCCATTGACCACCTGACGGTTTGATCTTCGAAGAACCATGATACTTGAGAGATGGAAGGTGAGGAAACCATATATGATACTTTGAAGAAACATGCATTGTACTTGTTGCTCCTAATTGTCTTCATAGCGATTTCCGCTCTGTCTTCTAGTCATTGGAAACCATGATACTTCGAAGAAACATGCATTGTACTTGTTGCTCCTCATTGTCTTCATAGCGATTTCCTCTCTGTCTTCTAGTCATTGGAAACCATCTTTAGGATATCCTTGACTTAATATATGTAAATCTTTCGAAATCAAAGTCAAGATCCCTTAAATCTCTCGAAATCAAAGCCGATAAAATTTTCTTGGACTCCCCCTCAATACATTGTCTCCTCATCATCTCACATTCTATGATGAGTTCTCAACGCACTTCAGTTTAAATCTTTCAAAATCAAAGTCAGTAATTTTTTTCTGACTCCCCCTCATGATGAAATATCTCCACTTTACGACTGCTTTGAAGAACTTAAGAAGCAGACAACTGTGTTTACCACTGCTTTGAAGAACTTAGGGTGCGTTTGGTACAGAGAATGGAATTACAGAGAAATGGTAGTAGAGAATGGAATTACAGAGAAAGGGAATTATTCCAGAGAATGAGAATTAATTCTTCTGTTTGGTAGAACAGAGATTTTATCACAGAAATGTATCAAAGAATCATTTCTCTTGTTTGGTATATCAAAACATTCAACAAAGAATCTTA
>JAUEJL010137989.1:0-10926 GCA_032274825.1 Drosophyllum lusitanicum | reverse complement strand
AAAATTTCAGCGTGAGTTGGAACCACCCATACCCCTCACTCTAAGATTAAGGGGGTGTGCACGGCGGTGTTCACATCATACCACTTCCAAACAGCTATCTCACCTGCTGGTTGGATGCGGGTAGCCTTAGTTGCTTTACAACAAATAAATTTCAGTTGAAGTTGAATTTATTTTTATTAAATACTCATATTTTTTTACATCTTAGTTATCCAAATATCAAATTAGTGTCATATTATTTCTTTTTTCTTTCCGATCCAAAATCCAAATATAGTTCAACTTAATTAACACAATTTTTCTTCACTTTTTTTAATTTATTTTATTTTACATTTAACTATTAAATAAAATAAATAATTTATAAATTGTATAAAAATAAAAATATAACAAATAATAAAAAAATTATAACATTAATAAAACATTATTATTAGAAAATAAAACTTATAAAACTCTAAATCGGAAATAATAAATAATAAAAACATCTAGTCGTTCTCGTTGACGGGAAGTTGGATACATGAAATATGACCGAAGGTTATTATGCGTCTCCCGGTTTTCGACTTCTCAAACATTTGTCGCGCGTGCTTGTTCACTTATTTGTGTTTCGATATCTGACGATAGAAAATCGTTTTTATCGAAACTATAAATTAGATGGTCTTCGTCTTCGAGTATCATATTATGAAATACAAGAAGATGAAAGAGTTGGTGAAGTTGTGTGTGTAGTGTCCGAATGTTGATTTAAAATTGGGTTTGGGTTATAAGAAGTTGGCGACGGAGGGGTGTGGGTCGAATTTTGTGAAGTTGGTGAGGGAGAGTTAATGGGAGTTTTGTCATTTTTTGGAGTTGGTGAGGGGATTGAATCGTCTGGTAAAGTAATTGTCTAGACTAGAGATGTACTTGTTTGAGATGATGGTATATTAGGGCATGTGTTATACCCTCTTTTTTTCTTTTCCTAACCCAATATTACGTAAGCGCCACATCATTTCCTCTTCCATTTCCTTCTCCCTACCCAAATTAAGTGTTATACCTTCCCTTTAAACTCTCCCCACTTTTTTTTATTTTTATATTAAAAAATTACACATGTTTGTGTGTAATAGGTTGAGAGGGGGGTGGGGGGTTGGGTTTCATGTTCTTCCCCATCGAGTTCCTCTACCCGATTCTCCTACACGATCACCCTACTCGAGCCACACGTTTTGGTGTTCCCGGCCATACCCAAGCATACTCGCTAGCTTCGAGCTGAGTATAACGCTTGGTCTAATGGCTTTACCAACCAGCCAAGTAGTAGTTTTAGAAACTTATTCATCTTTTAATTATATAGATCAATAATTACCAGAAAGTTACTATTCATCCTTACTGGTAATTGTTAATATATAAATAAGTGATAATCCCTCCAAATTGTGTATTGATGGGTTTTTTTTTAAGGTTCTATGTTTTTCATATTAAATGTTCTTACCCATCCTTATATGTACATGATCAAGACATGTGTCAAAATCAATAGATGAGATAAAAAAGAGAGAATTAATATATTTGATGTGTTATCATCTAATGGGTATATAGGAGAATTTTTCGGAGTATTAATTTTTGCTTATGTTTAGTTGGGTCTAAACATTCTGATATTATTACCTTGTGAGCATCGTGGTTATGATTGCAAACACTAGATATTATAATACCAAAATTAATGATTTCCTCAAACATATTCCAGCTTTGCTATAACTCTCAAAAAGAAGATCCTAATTTCCATAATATAAAAAAAAATATGATATGACAAGTTTCTCTCCTTTTATAATTTTTTAAATATTAAATAATTTGTTTCAACTACCATAAACCGGATATAACGAACCTTGCTCTTATTCCGCCTTGTGCTTGGAAGCCATGGAGACCGATTGAGCCCGATTATTCCGCCTACCCACAAACTTCAGGATTTCATCAATCAAGATCACTGGAAAAGCAACCGCCAACACCAAAAGCCACTCATTCGAGCTTAGTGGCACGATCCCGAAAATCTGAGCAAGAAATGGTACATATAAGATCAAAAAATGAAGCCCGAATGATATGGACATAGCCAGAAGCAACCATGGGTTAACCCAAGGTGGCATGGTCAACAGGCTCTCATCTTCCGAAAGGGCATTTAGGGAATTAAACATCTCGATTGCTACGAGTACTGAGAGGGAGAGTGTCATGGCTTTAATTTTCCCACTTCGAAAGTAGTCACAAGGGTCGGAATCGAATTCGAAGACACGATCTCCGGCTGTAAAAGGAGAGATTGTGAAATTGTGCCAAGAATTGCATTTATCCCAGTGTGAAAGTTGAGAGTAGGTTACGAGACTGTGACCATCTCCGCTTAGGTCGATTCCAAGGAAAGAATCGCGAGTGAACCATATGATGAAAACACCAACGGTCGCCATTCCGACATAGAATCCAATCACCTGCATTAGAGATAATTTCATCCCACTTATCTAAGGATGCAATGAAGGTGGTATATATGTATAATGTATGTGGTTTGGATGATGAAAGAGTATACATACCAGATATCGAAATAAAATCCAAGCATTAATTAAAGAATCATCACTCCTTCGAGGGGGCTTTTTCATGATATACTTGTCAGGTGGATTAAAACCTAAAGCTGTTGCAGGTGGTCCATCGGTGACAAGATTGACCCACAGAAGCTGAACTGGAATTAGTCCTTCTGGGATCCCTATAGCAGCAGTCAAAAATATACACGCAACCTCACCAATATTTGAAGATATCATATACCTATATCAAGACCGGCCATGACATATAGTTACTCATGCATTGGTCAATTTTGTTTTGTCAATGAGACGGAAGTCGGCCAAAAGTATTCTCAATGCATGTCTTCTAAATCAAAACAATAAAATATATGATATATCAACTGTTTTTAGAATTTTATGAAGGGACTAAATTGAAACCATTTATGTTGAAAGCCATAGTATGATACCTAAAGTAGTGAATTGTTAAAAGTTAAAACTAGCATATTGGAAGATCAATCGTAAAATGTGAATCTGATAAGTTAATTTCTAATAATTCATGAAATTGATTAAAATATTCCCACAACCGCAAGTATATGTGAGATCTATAAGCACTTTTTGTTAGAATCTTTGTTTTATCTTTCAAGGAATTGGTTAGTCACCCGGTAACAAGCAAGAAGTGGAAGGAAAAGAAACTAACCTAATAAAAGCTTTCATGTTGTTGTAAATAGACCTGCCTTCTCCAACTGCAGCCACAATTGTGCTAAAATTATCATCTGCTAAGACCATGTCAGAAGCTTCCTTCGCGACCTGGATAAAAAAGATTAATGAAACTTTAATCAGAATTCGGTTTTGGGAATTGGGTATAACCATCTTTGCTTTAATCATAAACGATTAAAAAACTTTGAAAGTTTTGATTTAGGGTTCTTGGTTCCACATCTTAAACAAATATTTAAAAATTTAAAAATAAAAAGGTCGCCTTAATGAAAATAAGTGACATGTACGAATTTTGACCAGGTAACATGTATGGATTACTTAAAATTTTGAATCTTTCAGTGTGAAAGTACAATTAGATAGTTGATTACAAAACTTAACGGAAGTACCTCGGTCCCAGCAATGCCCATTGCAATTCCTATATCAGCCAATTTTAAAGCAGGTGCATCATTGACACCATCCCCAGTCATTGCAACCACTTCACCAGCATCTTTAAGCAATCTGACTATTTCTTGCTTGTGACGTGGTTCAGCCCTTGAAAATACAAGTCCTCCTTTTTGTGTTAGGTGAATTTTTGGATTACGATGTTCCATGAATTCTTTTCCTGTTATGCTTTTGGAACTGATATCTTCACCTGCTTCAAATACACCAATCTCACGACAAATTGCTTCTGCTGTATTCTTGTTATCTCCTGTTATTACCATAACTTGAATTCCAGCGGCTCTGCAATCTTCAATGGCTTTCCGAACTTCTTTCCGAGGTGGATCCTTGACAGATAAATTAACTTATATATGAGTTAAAATCTTTGATAGCTATAGAGTAGACGTGACAAAATAAGTGTGTCAGGTATAGCTACAAAATCATAGGAAAGAAAAGTTATAAATAATTAGCATGTCAGGTATAGCTACAAAATCATAGTATTTCAACAATAATCTAATTTTTTGATAAACTTTTAGGAGGTTTTTCATTCACAAACTGGAAGGGTAGGTAAATGTTTAATAAGGGCCATGTTCTGAGTTGAGACAAGTTGATTGAACTCGAACACTTTTTGGAATAAATAAATTACAAAAAATTAGCGTGTCATATATGATTACAAAATTATAACATTTCAATAATAATATAATCTTTCTAAATGAAACTTTTGAGGCTTTATCCACTAGAAAATACATACGTTCAATGTATTTTAACCGTGTCTATCTAAAGCTAATATGTTTGAGTTGTATGCCTCAGTTGACCCGTTAATAAGTAAATAAGGTAGAAGTTATCACTTCTACTATAAAAGGATAAGAAATCAAGACATAAACCATTAAAGAATCCCAACCACTCACCCGCAGCCCAACCATGCCTGCAAATGTTAGGTAACTCTCGATTGCAGAGTAATTCGCTGGATTAAGTAGAAGGTTGTGAGCAGGATGGTCTTCATTACCATCATATGTCTTAAACTGTTCGGGATCCTCCTTGTAAGCAAAACCAAGAACGCGTAATGCACCTCTTGACATTTCATTAAGGGTATCTAAGATACATTCCTTTGCCTTATGGTCGAGTTCAACAGTAGAACCATCAAGCAACTGAATAGAGGAGCTTCTTTCCAACAAATTCTCGACTGCACCCTATTCAAAATTATTATTATGTGTTGCATTGATAATTCCGATGACCAGACATTAAGCAGCAGTTAAAATATTCAATAAATCATTATACACCATTTACATAAAACTCCGTATATATATTTTAATGAACTGCTTATGCTGCTGCTAAATCTCTATTAAACACTTTTTTGAGCAGTAATATCCTGATATTAAACAACATTCTACTATAGTGAGTAGATTATTATTACTACTATTAACTAATGACCATCATATTTATTCTAGTGAATATTATAACCCACAGTTTGAGGCTTAAAGTTTTACCTTTACAAGTAGCGATCTTTTTCCAGGACTAGAAGACACAATGACCCCCATAGATTTCCTATCACGGTCAAACTCAAGGGTGGCAATCCTACGTTCAAGTTTATTCCATGCTACAAAACAGCCTATAATTTACATAAAGTTAGAAAAATATGTTAGTGTATATACAATAAAAGGGAAAAGGATAGATAAGAAAACAGTGGTGATTTAGACAAAATGTCATTGTAACCTGTAGATGAAGTGGAATTCATTCCTGCAGGAAGTCCCATTTTCTCAACAAGAACCTGAAAAAGGAAGACAATAAATGAATTATATATTCTCATATTCAATACGTACAGTTGGCTATATTGAAAAAAAAAGACATAAGCAAATATCATACCTTCAATGCTGCCTCAGTGGGCATCCCAATCGCAACATAACCTTTTTCGGACTGTTCAATTCCAGCATCGTTAGCCAAAGAAGCAATTTTTGCGATTGTTTGAAGATTCGCATCCATTTTCCCAGCAGGCCAGTTCTGTATTTTTCCATCGAAAGGATCATACGTGGTCCCTTCCACAATAAACGATCTGATAGTATTTGATTTTTGACCCATAGCAACAAGCTTAGTCACAGCCATTTGGTTAGTGGTCAAAGTACCAGTTTTGTCAGAACAAATAACTGTTGTACATCCAAGTGTCTCAACACTAGGTAATTTCCTAACAAGAGCATTATTTTGAGCCATTTTACGGGTACCAAGAGCTAAGCAAGTAGTAATGACAGCTGGTAAACCTTCAGGAATAGCAGCAACTGCTAATGCAACTGCAATTTTAAAGTAATACGTACACTTCTCAAATGAAAACTGGAAATTATTTGGCCAACCATCAACATACTCCCAATCAAGAAAGTACTTCAAGTTAATAACCCAAACCAATGCACAAATAACCCCAATAAACATAGTTAAAACTTCCCCGAATTCATTCAATTTCTTCTTCAATGGGGTGTCTTCTTCATTCTGTGATGCATCATGAATCTGAGAATGCACTTTCCCTATCTCGGTATTCATCCCAGTGGTTGTAACCAAACAGACACAGTTTCCATTTACAACTGTTGTCCCTGCAAATACGATACACTTTTTCCCTTGGATATCACAGTCCTCAGCAACAGGCTTTGTGGTTTTAGTAACGGCTTCACTTTCTCCAGTCAAGGAACCCTGTTCAACCCTTAGGGTTGAACTAATTAGGTGCAAGACCCTCATATCAGCAGGTATTTTGTCTCCAACCCGAAGCTCTACAATATCGCCAGGAACAAGTTCCTTTGCGGGAAGATTGGATACTTTCCTTCCATTACGTATCACAGTTGCTTGTTCTGATTGAATGTCTTTGAGTGCCTCTAGAGCTTTTTCAGCATTATTTTCTTGCCAAACACCAACCATTGCATTAACAATTAGTATCAAAAAGATGACAAGAGGCTCAACAAAGGCTGTAATCTCCATCTCTTCACCTTCATCACCATCATACCAGGCTAGAACAAAAGAAATTACCGCAGCAGCAAGTAAGATTCTAACTAGAGTATCGTTGAACTGATCTAAAATCAAGCGAAGAATAGACTGCCCTTCAAGTTTCTCTAATTCATTCTTTCCATACATCTGCAACCGCTTTTGGACTTCATCATCGGATAGACCATGTTCTCTATTTACCTGGTACTTCTCTTCGCATTCATGCACATCCAATGCCCATGCAGCATGAATATTGTGATCCTTTGAGGATGATTTGTTTGAACCCTCTTTCATCCCGTCGTTTTGGTCTTCTTTGCACATCAATCATCAATATAAATGATATCGATTGAATCCAATAAGAGTTTCCTCTGATATTCCAAAAATATTCAACAAGATATCAATAAACGCTTAAATTTATAAAATTGCCTGTAGGATGTGCTTGTTGGATCATTTGAACCGGAAACACGAACAATTCACGAACAAACAATAACAATCGCAATATTGGTTCCAAAATTCACATTATTTTACCATTACCTTGAAAATGACTCGAATTTTTTAACGATCTAGTTATGTTATACAAATTATCAACAAAAACGTATTGTATTCAAACTAGTTATAGAACACAATCTCTCTAAACGCATTGGAATTGGATTACCTCAGTATGGTTGATTTACCTAAAAGCATAGGTCGATTATTCGGATGAATTATAATGAAGAATTTCCAAAAGAAAGAAAGGAAGAAAACTATCGATCAATAAACCAAACGATCAGGAATCGGTTTCTACAACACCATGATCACAAGCGATTGATGGAAAACACGTACAAATGCATTATGTGATAACCGATGAAAAACATTGCAAATACCTGAATATGATGCAGTATTCGTTCGGATCACAAGAAAATCAGAATCAATCAAAATAAAATGAGAGAATGATCGCAGACCTTATTATGACCTTTTAGTTCTCCTTGGTTGTGGGGAAAAAGCACCTAAAAGTGATTAAATGAGGAAAAAAATATTTAAAAGCCTCATAATTATAATTATATTATATTATAATTAAATAATAAAAAATGGAAATCATAAGTATTCATTCATCAAACATAATCAATTACCGAATTACGATTAAATTAAGTTTGAAAAAGAAAATAGGATTCTGAATCAACTATTAACATATGGTATGATACGATTAAATAACACAAGTGTCTCATTCGCAATACAAAAAACATGATAAACAATCACTTTACTCTTAAAAAAAACTACATTGTGCTTTACGGATTGGTTTAGATAAAATGGGGATAAAATATTAAACTTTAATAGAAATATAAAAAATAATTATAAAACACGACAACAGACGGCATCAACACATAAACCAGCGGTAATATCATGATTCGAAGAGACGTGATTGTATTTCTTTTACAGGATATGGAATATTATTGTTACAATTATGGACAATAATGTTAAGTCTTTATTGATAATAAGTAAAAAATTAAATTTTTCAAAAAAATATTTTAAAATGATAAAACTAAATATTTGTTTAGATATGACAATTTAAAATGTTATAAAAGATAAATATGATATTTATAAACTAATGTGGACAAATACGATATTATAAGGTTTAAGAATGACATATATATATGAAATTCTCTCAAAAAATTTTGTTTTAAATTAAAGTCTAAATTGAATCTAATTGTAACTAAAAAAAAGTCAAACTTGGATTACAGCTTTTACTAAAATAGATGGTCAGGATTGTACAACTAATATTGATTTGTTAAAAAAAGAGCTACAATTATACAATAAATTTATCCAAATTAGTCTTTTTATTTATATTAGAAGATTATATTACGAATATAGATGACAACTATGTTTCGTGGTGTACACAAGGATATTCTTTGATTATTTTTCAGGTATCGATTTATTCATATCGAGTTTTTCATTTATTTTATTTTTAAGAAATTAACCGATAATCGAATCATATTAATATCCGGGTATTTGTTTTAGGTATGGGGCGATTATATATTAATCGGGTATAACCGATTAAGGTTCACAAAATACGTTTTGGACCGATTGAGTTTAAGTTTCAGACTTAATGATTCAAAGATTTGTTATATAGTAAACATGTTGTTATGTTTTAACTATTAAAATACCATAAATTTATAAAATTGATTCCTTCCTAGTTCTTTCTTACATCACAGTAACACACATTTTGTAATTATAATACATAGCAATTTTCAGAAGAGATGAAGAGTACCTTTTTTTGTCTTTTTATAAAGGGCAAATTATATTAAAATATAATAAACTTTGTTATATTTACCATTGTGTACAAACAATTTTAAATTTTTAAAAATAATATAATTAACCTTTATAATCTCCTTATTGTATGCAAACAACTTTTTTATGAGTATGTTGTTTAGTTACAATTGTATACAATAAACTTTGTCATAATTAACTTTCATAGTATACAACAAGTTGCATACAATGTGAGGATTATGAAAGTTATTTGTGTTATTTAAAAAAAAATAAAGTTGATTATATATAATGATAACTAAGATAAAGTTTATTATGTTTTAATTTAATTTGCCCTTTTATAAAATATATATGATATAGAAAGAAAGAAATGTGAGCTAGAAATCCTAAGTTAAGATCATGATATACCTTTTTTTCAATATAGCGATGCTTACTACCATTCATTAGTAAATATGGATATGTTTGCTTCTTGTGTGTTGCTTTCTTTAATTTATTGTAAGTATATATATTTTTTTCTATAACAAATATTATTTTAATATTTCATTTTTTCTTAATTATTATGTTTTATCTTTTCTTAAAAACAAACTTTTTTATACTATTGCATCTTTATTATTATTATTATTAACATACATGTGATCTTATATGATTTTACAATAACATATATGTGATTTTATAAAATTATATGGAATGAAGATAAAAATTAAATGTTTTATGTAGATTTTTAAATAGTTAAATAAACAATAACTTTCTGTCTTGATCTTCTATAAACCAATATTATTTTATATATTTTGTTTGCTATATGAAAAACAATTAAATCTTTAGTCTATGATCGATTATATATATAGGGTTTAATTCATTAAAATGTATTTAACTTGTCATATTTTGCTATTGCGTGTATCGAACTTTATAATTTTCTATTGTGTTTATCCAACATTTAAATTGTCGTTATTATGTGTTTTAAACTTTCTATTGTATGTACTAAACATATTTTTGTTTATGTAACCAAATTACATACAATAGCAACAAATCAAAAGTTTGATACACACAATGAAAATATTTAAAATTTGATACACACAGTAGCGAAAGTGACAAGTTGGATATATTGTGGTGAACTAAAACCTTTTATATTTTAACTTTAATGATGAAAATGAGGTTAAAATCGTAAGGTCTTTTAAATTGTAGACTTTTTTAAGAAAAAAGTTAAAGTAAATGGTTTAAATTAAAAGCAGTCTAAATAGTAATTTCATTCTGCCACGAAGCTAGGACAATGAAAACTCGTATAAACTATGATATAAGGATACAAAAGAGAATACATTTCGGGTTTGGGGGTAAGAAGCACCTCAGACTGTAATATATTGTAGAATATGATATTAGTTTGTGTTTGGTACGAAGGATTGAGAGAGAAAATGGAAATAGTTATTCCGACATAATAAAAAACTGTTTGTTAATAACGTATGAATAAAATAAATCATTACATAAGAAATGTGATTACTTTCATTTCATTTCATGGGAGAGGAGTGTTTTTTTCTCATTCTTTCATAAAATGGAATTTAATAATTGATCTAATTTTTTAAAGTTTTTTTACTAACATTCATAAAAAGGTTTTTTTAGACATTTAATTATAAAATTTACTAAAAAGAATATTTTCTATGATCTTTTTATGTTTAATCATTCTATCTAAAAAATTATTAATTTACATACTTTTATTTAATTTTAACTAATTAATATGAAATATATATTTAGAGATGCATGTTTAAAAAATGAACATTTGATAACGGAAATATTATTTTCAAATAAATTATATAAATAAAAGAAATATTTTCTCTTTCTCTATGTCGTATGTACTAATTATTCTAATAAAAAATTTCATTATATATAAAGACAATTTAATTGAATGACTCATTCTATTCGGAATTAAAAAAACATGATAATGGAATGCAACTGATCATTCAGGGTCTGTTTGGTTGAACGAAAAGGAATGACAAAGGAATGGAATAGACAAAGGAATGGAATAGACAAAGGAATGAAATGGACAAAGGAATAGAATAGTTCATTACCATTCCATCCACATGTTTGGTTGCTTTCTCGGAATGGAATGAATCATTACTGCAGTATG
>JAUEJL010137978.1:0-10926 GCA_032274825.1 Drosophyllum lusitanicum | reverse complement strand
TCTTATATTGTTTAATTCTGTAAAAATATGACAATCTCCTATATATTTTTAGTATGATCTGTTATATATTTGTTGTTTAAGTTCTTGGATAGTTTACTCTATTAGCTCTTGACTTAGAATGAAGCTTTATTGGTTCAATCCATCGTCGTTCTTTCTATTCAACACGTGCCAATTTTTAGCTCTTGACTTAGATTGAACCTTTATTAGTATAATTTCTTCCTTCCATCGCCGTTCTTTCATTTACTCGGTATATGCGACTTGCTTGGTGAGGGAAGAGGTGAAATTGGTTGATCCTTCTATTCAACAGGTGCTAATTTCCTTCTTCTTCTCTTCTCTACCACTTTTTTATGATTTTGTTTATTGAAACCCTAATCTATATCTCTATCTCTTTTCTACAAGATCAAGAAAATAGTTGTTTTCAAGAAAAGGTTATTCCTTTTTACTTTTTTTACATATCATTTGTTTATTGTAACGATTATTTAAGCTATTTTCCTTTTAAACTAAATGTATTGATTACTTTTTTTAACATATCAGTGATCTCAACAAGTTTCAGAACAACATAAACTATGAAAAGGAAGTTTAGGGATACTATTCAAAACGAGGATATTTACTTATCTCAATCATTGGTTTTGGTTTTTCCTGCAATGTAGCTACTGTGTTTGCAGAAATGCGGACTAGCATGAGGGACTACTTCTAGGTGATTTGTATGAAAAATGGTAAGCATGTTCTAATTGGGTAACAAGTTTTTCAAGTTTAATTTTGAGACAAAGAAGTTTACAAGTCAATATGTCATGAGAGAATTAATAAGAAAAGATGAAATCTTCGGGTTTTAGACCGATATTCTTACCCACAAGTTTGTACTTTCAACCCACTTTAGTTTTTTGTCAAAAGTATTCAATTAGGGTTTTTTGTTGTTGTTTGTAAGATTGTCTTTTCTCATTGGGGGTTCTCAAATAAAATCGGGTTAGTTACTCTTTAGTACCTATTTTGAAATTTGTTCATCGTAAAATAGGCGCCAATTACTATTTGATTTTGGCTTATTTGACTATCGGATTAAGGGGGCTGTACATATCCATGATTTATTTTCCATTATACAATCTCGAGTATTATTCAAAAAAATATTGTTTTGACTTAGTATGTTAGGCAATTGGATTGAAAATAAAAATTCTTTGGTTTTTTATGACGGTTGACTTTTGTGGCCCATAAGTTCATAAGAGGTTATACTTCTCTAGAAAAGTATGATTAGGAAAACTTATGAGGTCAGAGGGGGTCTGGAATTGCAGCAGCCTTACTGAATTGGTTAGAATAGGCTGTCGATCCTGTTAAATATACAAAAGTACACCGAGGTATTACTCTTTATTGGTAAAAAAAATTATAACAAAAATAAAAATCCTATTTGTATGCAATATGACCTATTTTATGCATCAGTTTTTCATTGGAAAGTATTATATGTAAAATGTATACATATTCTTCTTAACTCTCAAATGGGTCAAGGGGTTAGGATTAATCAAAGAGTGATTAATTGCTTAATTTTGATGGTCATCATGTATGCATTAAGTTATGGTGTTGGATTAATTCTCTTTGGTATAGATGCAGATGCTTGGGAAAAACATTGATGATAAGGCAAGATAGCTTCAGGGGTCATCTACAAGCCAGCTTTTAGTTCAATCTTTTCTTATACATTAATTTATATGTATCTCAAGTTTACTTATATGGTGCCCGTGCGTGCACGGGTCTATAAACTAGTATTAACATAAAAGGAAGAAAAAAACTCATAAAGTCCGCCAATAGATTTTAATTTTCAAAAATCATGCATCAGCCTCTTTATTTCTCATTATATACGAGTCTATTATTCTCAAACCTTAATTTCTCGCCGGGTACTGCTATCCACACTCTTCAATGTGGATAGTATTTTCAGAGTGTGGGCCACACCTAAGACTTAACTCAATTCTTTTTCTTCTCCATCTCTTTTTGTACACACGTAGTATGGTAAGTTTTTGACCAAAGTAGGGTTCTTAAAAAAATATTACCATTTTAGTGTAATTTCAAAAATATTTACTAAAATAGTGTACCTTTTATTTGACTTTGACTATTATTTTGAAAAATACGAGAGTTTGTAAATAGCCCTAATCTCTATCGCCTCCCGACTACTACTCACGATTTCCGCCGACCGTCCCACCCTACAACGGCACCTTTGACGACGACTGCGATGGTGAGTGAACCACCGGCCACCGTGTGACGGCGAGAACACCATAGTGACGCATCCCTACCCACCCTCAACTAAAGCCCTTCCCTCACGACTGCCGCCCGTCCCCCTCAACTGAAGCGAACCACCAGCCACCTTGCCCACCCTGCCGCCGGCCACCATAGCGACACCGTTCTTCCCGTCTGTCATCTTCTCTCAACAAATGTAAGTGATAACCTTAATCATCTTTCTCTTTTGGTACATGGTTAGTTCTAATAAGTCATAAAGGATAATCAAATATGATGAAATTAGACTTTTTTTTATCTTGTAGATGAAATGCAAGTGATTTGTAGATGAAATTTGGTACATTTTTCTGATTTTGTAGATGAAATCAGTTACATTTTCTTATCTTGTAGATAAAATGTATGAAATGCAAGTTATTTATTCTTGTTAATTAGTCTGTTTTTTTATCTTTATAGATGAAATCATTTACATTTTTTTATCTTGTAGATGAAATGTATGAAATGCAAGTTATTGGTTCTTGTTAATTAGTCTGTTTTTTGATCTTTGTAGATGAAATCTGTTACACTATTTTGCTATTGGGGTGGCACAACATGTGAAGGTTTTGATGGCTTAGCATATAATAAAGCTCCAAGTAAAGCAATTAAAGTGAACCATGGAATAATTTTTGATGAATTGCTTGACCGTATGTATCGGGTTTCATCTTTTGATAAGCAACAACAAGACATCAAAATTATATGTAGATATCCATCGTTTGGTATTTGAAAAGTGAGATATGTTCCTCTCCCCATTAAAGACGATGATGATGTAGACATAATGTTTGATGTGCTTAACATACATCAAGAATTAAGCACCCTTGATCTATATTTAGAGGTTGAAGATAATGCACCAATACGAAACACTGAGATGACGCCTAGGTATAAACATTTGTGGTACTTAATTTTATTGTTTCTACTTATTGTGGATTTGATAATCTAGTTTGTAATTTTTTTTTGTAGAATTCACGAATCTGTTATGGTAGTAGAAGAAAGGAGCACAGAGTTGCTATTAACTAATACGAGGAATGCCATATCAGACATGATTCAAAATGATGATTTCTATACTATCTCCCAACTTGCTATTGTGAGCAATGCAATAGATGTAGACAATGAAGTGGAGTTAAATGAAGTGTTAGAAGATGACATTGGAGAAGAAGATGAAGCTCACAACAGTCATGAAGCACCATATGTACATAGAGGTGAATCATCTTTTGACAATAATGTTCAAGTACTTTCAACTTTTACTAGTATGCATGGAACAAATATGACTATTGATGGTAATTGGATTGTGTCACAATCAACGAGTTAACTGATTTTACACAAGAGTTAGGAAAAGATTCTTTTAAGTATAAAAAGGAACTTATTAGAGCTATCAAGTTTCACAACATTAAGACACATAAACAGTTTGAGGTCATCGACTCGCGCCCAATTATTTGGACTATAAGAGGCAAGTTATCCTTAGAATCTAGTTGCAAATGAAAACTTCATGCCAGTAAACGCAAACGTAGTGGATTTTTTTCAATCATAACTTATACCGGTCCGTATACTTGTTTAGACTATAATATTTCTCAAGACCACCCGAACTTAGATGCAAGCTTGATTGCTATGGAAACCAGACATCTTATAAAAGAGCAACCTTCTATTAGTATTCCTGCTTTAAAGGCTGAAATAATTGATAAATTAGGATATACACCTTCATATAAGAAGGTTTGGGTTGGAAAACAAAAGGCAATTGAACAAGTGTTTGGAAACTGGGAAGGGTCTTATGTTGCTTTACCAAAATATCTAGGTGCAATTCAAAAGTTCAATCTAGGAGCTATTGTTGAATGGTATGTTTCAAGATCGACCAATGTGGAACAAGTGGAATTTAGACGTGTTTTTAGGCTTTTGCTCCGTCGATCAAAGAGTTTGAACTTTGTTGACTAGTGATTAACATTGACGGTACACACTTGTATGGTAATTACAAGGGTAAGATGATGATTTCAATGGGGTTTGATGGTAATAATCAAATCTTTCATTGAAAATGAATCTTATGATACGTGGGATTGGTTTCTGTCTCAGGTGAAGAATCATGTTGTGAGAGAGCGTGAAGGCATATGTTTAATATTGGATCGTCATAGTGGAATCCTTAAGGTTGTCAATGAGCATGGCTCTTCATGGTTAGAGCCACGTGGTTTTCATAGGTATTAGTATATTTCACAGATATTCATTATCACGTTCTAATAACTTGCTTTGTTATCTTACACTTCTGTTTTATATATATGGTTTATGGCATTTTATCAACAACTTTTATGACAAATTTCGTAATTCCGAATTGAAAGCTTTAGCTTATCGTGCCAGGAGCCAAAATCAAATTCGAAAGTTTAACTCCGCCATGGAAGAAATTGGGAAGCTCAATCCACGCGCTCGACAGTGGTTGGAGAGTCATCCACTTAATAGATAGACACTTGCATATGATGGTGAAAGAAGATATGGGTTACTTACAACAAATTTGTTAGAGATTTTTAAAAATGTACTTAAAGGTGCTCGTTTCTTACTAATCACAGCTTGTGTCCAACTTACATTATATAGAATGATACACTATTTTGATGTTAGACGTCCATTAGGATCTAGTTTTCAAGCTAATGGAGATGCATATACTCCACATGTTGTGGCAAAACAAGTAGCTTTAATGGCAAAAGCAAGTGCCCATTCCTTGAGATCTTTTAATCGAGAAAAAAGTATATTTGAGTTGATAACTCAAAGAGGAAGAAATGTGCAAGTGGTTAACTTAGAACAAAAAACTTGCACATGTGGTAAGTGGGAGGCATTTAAATATCCTTATTCTCATGTCTTGAGTGCATGTGTCAAACTCTACTTAAATAGTTGGCAATATGTTGATAAATGTTACTCGATTGTAAATTATTGTGCTACTTGGGCATCCGAGTTCTCCCCGCTTCCTCGTGAAGCATATTGGCCACAATCACCATTTAGCGAATTGCTTCCAAATTTGGAACTATTACGAAATAAGAAAGGTCGTCCTCATTCAACAAGATTAAAAAACGGAATGGACATTAAAGAAGGAAGAAATGCTAATCTTTGTGGAATTTGTAAGCAAAGAGGTCATAATTGAAAACGAAGTCCGTCCAAGCCAGTAAATAAAAACACAAGATATTTTTTATGATTGCTGTTACTATTCTCTTATTTCCTTCATTTCTTTTTTTTTTTTGCAGGTAAGGGATTTGTTACTTGTTCAAGCTAATTGTGATGTTTTTTCTCTTTTATTTGTAACAAACAATTGTTGGAGTTTTTTATTTGTAACAAACATGTGATTTCTTTTTATTTGTAACATACATTGTATTTTGTGATTTGTAGTTTTAATTTAAGATCCTAGAATTTGATGTTAAAGATAGTTGTATAGTTCATGTGAAAAGCATAAAAAATTATATTAAAATAGCTTAATAATTTATATAAAATGGTGTTTTATAAATAAAAAAATTGGTAAAAATGAAAAAAAAAAGCCTAAAGGTAGGAAAAAACGAAAGTTAAAAAATTGATAAAAAAAAGTAATAAAAGTTGAAAGTTAAAATATTGATAAAAAGAGTAAAAAGTAGTATACTAGATTAATAAATATTTTTAAAAGTACACTAAAATAGTAAATATTTTTTTAAGAATCCTACTTTGGTCAAAAAATTCCTAGCATGACCAAGTTTTTTTCTGTTTTGTTTTGTTTTTGTCACTTTTAATGTGAAGATTTCTTGATTTTCTTCTGTCAGCTTATCTATTCATCATTTTCTCTCTCTCACACACATACGCTAACACACACATCGACACATTGAAAAACACACATACAAATGGAAATACAAGAACACATACCTTTGGATCTAAACACAAACACGGGAAACATTGTCACACAAAGAAACATACATCTACACACACTTGGACCCAGATCCAAACCCTAAAAAAATAAGAGCAAGATGAAAAGGGGATGGAGAAAGAAAAAAATAAATGGAGTAAATCGGAGAGTATAGTCCTCGAAGCTAGGTTTTTCCGTTGGAGGACATAGCCGAGAACTGGAGGAGGACGTAGTTGGGTTTTGCCGTTGGAGGACATAGCCGGAAGGAGAAAACGATGCAAGGAATGTCTCGAGAGAAGGTGAGGAAGACAAAGAATAAAATGGAAAAGATGGAGGGTTTTGAGAGAAGGTGAAGATGGAGAATAAAATGGAAAAGATGGAGGTGGGGTAGGGTATAACAAGTAGAGAGAGTGTCAGAGTTGAAAGCAAAAACAATATGAGCTGTAAAAGGTAAAAGCAGTGTGGTAAGTAAATTTACCCCGTGTAATAGAGCCACCCTTTCTCGCCTTCTCCCTGCAACCGCATTAGTATAACACCGGCCACCATTAGCATAATTCTAAATGACATAAAGAATTGGTGTTAATTCAGTCCGTTGGCTAGCAGTGAGTTGGGGAGCAGCTACTTCTGGTTTGTGTGACAACCATCTCACTTCTTTCAACTCTGTTATACATAACTACTAGCAGAGTAGCAGGGGTGGACCCAAGTGTTCATCGGTTGTGGCACGGGACACCAACCATTTTGCAAGCGCAGTGAAAAATTTCAATGTTTTCGAGTCAGTGCCACCAGTCAAATTTTAGGGTGCCACCGGTGATATTTTAGTGCCACCAAAATCAAAGGAAAAATGATTTTTTTTAAAATAATAAAATATAGTTCAATTTTCGATTTATACCTTAAAAATACTTTAGTTTACCTTAGAAATAGCAATTTAATTAACATGACATCATCTAAATTGTTTTTTGTTTTAAAATTTGGCCCAGAAATACTAGAGCAACAACTGAAACATCATTAATCGGACCTGGTTAACTGAAAACCCGAGAAAAAACCTGAACAACACCCTCAACTTTGAAGTAATTTTATTTTCACCATTATATGATGTCACCGGTCAACAAAAATCTTGGGTCTCCTGCCTACTAGATTATGCACCCGTGATTTCACGGGTTCTTTAGTACATACATTGAGAGAATATTGCTTAATAAGCTTAGATATATTCCGATCACATTTCAAAAACATGTTGTTCATGTTTGTTTTTACACTTTAACTTGAACTTTACACCTCTATTTTGATTCAAAAATATAATATTTGGAATGAAGGGTTTGTAATCCATTAGAAGAAGTCTCTATGTAATTTTATGGTGCTGCTTTTATTATCTTCTGTTCCTTATGATATTTGTGCTCTAAACCATTTAGCACCATGCTTATGATTTTATTAATTAATAAAGTTTAGCTGCTGTTAAAAAAAAGAGATAAAGGCATGTTTTAAAAAATATATTAATTAACTAATAAATGAAAAATGATATATCCTCCTACTTATCACAAGATGACATATGAAGTCTATTAATTCTCTTTCCTCTGCTCCTCCGTTGATTTTGACACTTTGAGTAGGAGCTGGATAAGTAGGAAGATATATCACCTCTCGTTTTTCGATAAAATTATTTGATTATTAGACTATCACTTAAATACATGGTATAGTATGATAACTTTTCTAAAATTTGCTCGTCCTTGATTGAATAACCCATTCCTAATTAAAATGAGTAAATGACGTGCTGACTCAAATTTATTTGACCTGAACTCGTTACCCAACCTGTTTGATCTAACACGTGAACATGCATTTGACCCCTTTTTAAGAACATTATGGTGTAACATTGACAATTGTAAAAATCATTCTGATTATTTTTACTTTGTAAAAGTGATTGTTTAATTAAGCTACTAAGGGGTTTGAGTTGGAACTGGTTACAAGCATATAATATTCTTTTATTAACATTTTAGTTTGTTAAATCAACTCATTTAGGAGGGTTGGGATCCTCTCATGTTGAGAAAAACATGACCAGTCATGTTTCATCATAACAACAATTAATGGGCCTTTGTTTAAAGTAAAGTAAGACTCTTTATGGGACCTACTGATTTTTATTTTGATGTAACATGACCGATTATGTTTCTCTCAACATGAGAGGATCCCAGTTCAATCTTTGAGGATCTAAAGTACACTCGTATATCTTAATTTCTTGGCGTTTTGGTTTTGTTAGTCTAAAGACGTGCCTCTGAGCTGAGCTGCACTATCTTTGATGAAGTTGTTTGGTATTTTACTTTTTTTTAGGTCTTTCATGCATTGATATTTAGAGAGATTGGAGTGGTTGGTGGTTTTGGCATGGAAGAAGCCGAACCACTCCATGGTGTCATCAAATATTTTTGGTGTGATGGTTATCGCGTGTGTGGTGGGAGAGGGGTGCCATATATGGGTCCAACTTTCTCTTATAATTTTTTTTAATTTTTTATTGGTAGTGGCCAGTGAGTGGGTGTTAGATAGGTCCTATAATTTGGTATGGTAGAAAGTGACAGACTATGGGGCTGAGTGGTGGGTTAAGTGGTAGGAGAAAAAAGTTGACGTCACGTTGTGGTGGATGTGATGAGAAGTGATCATACCGTTTATGTAACACCCCGTTTCCGGAGGCTACTCATACGATACAAAACAGAGCAAAAATCTAAGAATCCATACCTCAAACCACTAGTGCTTTGCTCTCGATCTCCTTACCCTTTAATTCCCGTGCAAACCTGCCGCATGGAAAGAAAATGCGGCTGAGCCAAATGCCCAGTGTGCGGATACAAAACCAACAAAATAATACAATACAAACACGACATATCGGATAGTAAGACTAACAATAAGACAAATAATGAAAGCAGAACAATAAGTAACGAATCAATGGGGTACGAACAATCCGAGCTCAACAATACCAACACTAGTAATAAACAAGCACCGGCCAATAAACAATGGGTACATGGACCTGCAGATCCAAGGTACCAAACAATGGTGGATAAGGTGTTGGGCACTACGCCTCTATCCACAACAATATCAATATAATAACTATGGTTAACCAATACGCCTCCTAAAACCCTTATCACACCACAATGAGGAGACGCCGTAACAAATCACACCGTTACGGAAGTGTCACGCCACCGGTGCCACAGTGACGCGCCTATGGTGCCCCCATAGTTGGTTAATAGCTCGCATACCCAGAATAAGCAATAGGACAATAACAATAAGATACTAACAATGACACAATCTCAATAAGAAACTCTAAAAAGGTTTATAATAATAATCAATAGGTCAATGAACGAACAAAGTCTAACCAATCTAACTAAACCGTATAAGATGTGAAAAGAACTAAGTTTAGTTTCGATGTAAAAAGACAACGTTTTGGGCCTAACTTATATACAATGTTTTTAAACAAGATAGTTGAGAAGACTTGATTTGAAAGAAAACTGGAATCCTTATTAAAGGAGTAGATATATGTACCGATATCACAATAAAACACTAGTCAATAGGACCCAGTAAACGAAAATGAAAAGGAATATTTATTGACGAACCACTAGCTATAAAAGGAGCAACGAATCCGAACAAACGAGCATGAATCGAGACAATCAAGGACTTTTAGTTAAGAGATAGAAAACATAACCGACTATATAACAATAGCGAAAGAATAGATATCCGTACCTTAACTCACAAGTGGAGCCACCTCGCAATCTACTAATAGTTCAAAGTAAATTCCCCTTTACACCACCTAGATAGCAAATATATTTCATAAGTACTCATAGCTCGCTCCTATTCCTTTGTCTTTGTGTTTATATTTTATGATTTATATCTTTTCAGTTTTTATCAGTACACTAGCTTGACCATTCTTATTAAAACATCGGTCGTCACTCCCAAAATTAGTTGATTAAAATAAGTTAACTGTGCTTTTAGTTTATTAGCTGGACTCAAAATTAACAAGAATGCCTAACTCGGAGATATCGAGATAGTAACTCAAAGAATGCTCAATTCAAGTCTAATTCTTGCTTTCTTAAACCATCTGTTTACATGTTTAATTGACTAAATATACAACAGGTCAATTAATGACACGATACTTTCATAACGTGTTATGATTTACTTGAAATCCATCGGTGTGATTAACCAAATTCTGATTATTATTCCAATACAATTTATCAGTAATAATAATTCAATTAAAGAGATTAACCTAATGGGAATTATAATAGCCGAACCAAAGTGTCGAGTCAGAAGCATTAGATGGTAGAATCCAACTTAGGTAAGAAAACGAAACCGATCAGAGATGGAAACCATCGAGTTAGGGTGGAACTTACCTTAATCGCTGCAACAAGGAAGCCAGGAGTGAGCTCGTCTTCCCAATCAGTTTAATTGTAGCCCAATCGCGCGCCAACACTCCGATAGCCTTTGATTGGCCTGTTTTCGTCTCTTGACGGTAGCCCCCAATCGCCGCCCTAGTCGCCTTCTTGCTCTCTCTCTCTCTCTCTCTCTCTCTCTCGCTTTTGAGTTCACAGATGGTGGGTCGCGAATGGCAGAGCACCATCGGGATATATGCAGCTCACCGATGGAGAGCCGTGAGTATCGACCGCATAGCATCGGGGGTTTGTTTCCCCTTTCTTCGGCCGATTTGTTCGAGTCGTTTCCCCAGATAAGCTTTGAGGCCCCGTGTACAATAAGGCATCAACAATCTTGGTGTGTAGGCTTAGTGGGTTTGGGCTAAATCAATTGTTTGGATTAAAATTTATTAGTCCATTTGAGTAACTGCATAGGCCCCAGTCGTGGTTTAGTTTTGCTTACTGATTTCTTTATCC
>JAUEJL010137967.1:0-10927 GCA_032274825.1 Drosophyllum lusitanicum | reverse complement strand
TATATATATATTACTAGGTAAATAAATAGTGTATTTTTTTTTATCTTTTCTAAAAAAACATTTGTTTATGATAAATAAACAACAATGAGCAACACTAAACAAAGGGACTTTAGTTAGACTCCTTACGCCCTGTTCTCGAGTTATTTTTTTGAAAGGAAAGGGAGGGGAATGGAAGGAAATAATTATTGGGGTATGTTCTCAAGTTTTTTTAGGAGAGAAAGGGAAAGGGAGGGGGAAAGGAGGGGCTATTTGATTACAAAATTATCCTCCCAAATATAGGATAATTTGGAAGGAAAGGTTTTCCCTTCCTTTTCTTTTTTTTTTCTTTCTAACTTAAGAACATATCATAGTCATTTCTTTTCCTTCCCTTTCTTTCCTTTCAATTTCATTTCCTCCCCTCTCCTTCAATGAAAAACTCAAGAACAGGACGTTAGGGCTTTTGCACGACAATTCTTGCATTTAGGTAAAGCATTTTCTTATTACAACTTTTTCTTACTTTTCAATAAGGTTTTTGTAATTTTTTAATAATACCCGTAATGTAATATTCTAATATAAATAAAAAACTAATTTTAATAAAATCTATTAAATAATTTTAGTCATTAAATTTAGATAAAAATTTTAATTATCAAATCTTAACAATTCATTTTGATAAAAATTAAAATCCAATTTTGACTTTTTTGGTCAAAATTGAATTTAATTTTGACTTTAAATTGAATCAAAATTGTTAGAGATAATAATTTAATATATGTCTTTCTTAAATCATAAAGTATCGTATTTGCTCACCTTAATTTACAAATATCATATTCATCATTTATAATATTTTAAAATATCATATTTAACAAAAATCTTAGTTTTATCATTTTAAAAAAATTTATAATCATTTTAATTTTTTTTTATTATAACCAATAATGCCTAACTTTATTGCCCTTAGTTGTAACAATAATGATCAATAACTTATAAAAAATACAATCACATCTTTTCGTATCATGATATTACATTTCTGCCGTTACGTCTGCCTTCCCCCTCGCGTCGATATTTCCACCGTTGATGAGAGTGGTGATGTCGTATATCGCCACTTTTAAATTTTCATTTCATTCGTATTTATTATTATTTAATATGTATTTATTAATGTTTAATATTTATTATTTTTTAAAACAACACGTGTATCACACGAACATTTAGTCTAGCATAATTTATAAAATAGCTCTAAGACTCTAAATAATCTATAGGTTCTAAAAAGGAAAATTCTTATACTCTTGTTTATAATGATAACGTAAAAAATATATTTATAAATTATATTTATTTTCTAAAATTATTTTTTATGTTTTCGAATAATAAATTTAGAATAGTTAAAAATGATATACAACTTTTTTCTAGCATATACACGATTTTGGTTCTAATTTTTTTTATGACGCCATGATTTGAAACAAAACAATTGGAAAAGTTCCGTGCGATTTACTTTTTTCCATTTTAAATAAATAATTTTATGAATAATTATATGCAATCTCACTTTTGTCATTCTATTTGTTTTTTTCCTAACATTCTTTTTTATTTTAGTTTTTAAATTATATTCCATTGTATGTTTTAATAAATAACTTTATTTTAAAGTTTAATTTATAGTTTTGCATGTGAATAATTAGATTAGTTTTATAAAAGTTTTTTTATGAACCATTTCTTCAATTATAAAATTTAATAGCACAAAATGGATGATATAGCACATAGAAATCCTAAACGTTAAAAAAGTTGTATTACTTTAATTATTTGTGTTTTAATGTAACTTTTTTCATTTTGTTCATTCTGTCTTACGACAACATACGAGATAGAAAGTAACTCGTTTAAAATATTTGTTAGGCCATGCTCATCTAAAAGACTATAACACCACCACAACAACACGCAGTCGTTTAAGAATGAAGTAGTGAAGTATGAGTAGATAAGATATAGACACCGTTATTTTCACCCGTAACTAAAGTGACTTGTTTTCGAAAGTTCTCATGTATGAAAGAAGCAAAGCCAAATACCAAAATATAATAATTTTATTTTTAAAAGACCTAAACCAATATTTCTAAAAGTCAACACAAAAAAAATTATGCAATTCAAAAGATTCTTGTATGGAAGTAGGAAGCAACTCATACTCATACATGAAGCTGCAACACTTTGCTTATGACTGATGAATCAATGAAGATGAACAGCAAATACCTAAAACTCATCATCTTTCTCTTCATCCTCAATTCAATTACTCTGTCCCTCTACTTCTCTTCTCATCCCGATTACTTCCGCCGCCGCCGTTCTTCAACCCAAAACCCTCTTCATCAATTTCAATCTCCCTTTTCCGATCACACACAGATTCTATCTTTGAGTAATTCCAATAAACCCTGGCCGATCTTGCCTTCTTACCTCCCATGGTCTTTAACCCCCAACATCCCTTTTAGATCCTGTGAAGCCTATTTTGGCAATGGGTTTACTCGTCGCATCGATCTTCTTAAGCCGTCGCCGGAGATTTACCGCAAATCGCTTAACGGTGGTGGAGGTGGAGGAGGAGGATGGTTTAGGTGCTTTTACAGTGAAACGTTACGGAGCTCGATTTGCGAGGGCGGGAGGTTGCGGATGCATCCGGAGAAGATTAAGATGTCAATCGGTGGTGAGGTTTTGGAGACTGTGATTGGGCGGTCGGAGGAGGAAGAGTTGCCGGAGTTTGAACTTGGAGCTTTTGATCTGGAGGTTTCTGAGAAATCCAAGAGTCATGGTAAGAAGCTTGCTAGTGACCGTTTCTTGAATGAGTATTTGCAGAATGGAGGGATCTCAAGACATACGATGCGAGATTTGGTCAATTCAATCCAGTTAGTTGGCGCCAATGACTTTAAATGCACTCAGGTTAGAGTATCTACTGATTGTTTGTTTCCTTATTAATGAACTCTTGATCATTAATTGCAACAGACTGAAGCAAAACTGCAAAGATTGTAGATTTAAGAAATTTCTGATATTGAGCACCTAAATCAGATCTTAAATACAGGGGATTATTGTTTATGGAAGGAGATTGAAGATTCATTTAAACATTTCCTTATTTGTTATCAGAAATTTATTGTGAATTGTGATCTTGCATCTATATATCCATACTGATCAATCAAAGTTGCATTTAATCTGGGATTCGTTAGGAGTTAGTTTTTTGAAACTAATTAATGAACCCTTTTTATTGAGCTATCAGGATTGCGTAACATGATCATCATAATCTTGTGCTATCCAATATAATTCATTTATACAGGTTCCTGGCTCAATTAATTATTTTCCATGTATTATATGTTTTTGATTGAATTACCAATTCGATAACCCTGGGTAGAGATTTTTCTGTCTACATATTACCTCTTCCATACAAACCATACCCCGCGTAGATGGGATTGGGCATTATTGTTGTTGTTGTTCTATGAAATTAGCAAGTTGTATACAGTATATAAAACTTAGTGCAGTTGCGTATATGGAATATATCTATCGTTTGTGTCTTTTTATCTATATCTAAGTTGCAAGATTAGTTTGTTGTGAGTTTATATTATGTTGTTTACCCGGTATTCATATTACAAATACCATAAGGAATTGCATTTACTCTCAGTTTCAGAATTTAAATCATAGAGTTGGGGATCTTCATTGAATTAATTGAAACTTATATTTAGATAAATCTCAATTATGTGAAATTTAAAGTGTTAAACCAAACATGCCTTTCTTAGAACACATTTCATGACAAATTTGACATATCCGTTTCCATAGCATTAGTGAAACATGTTTTTGCATTTTTTAGTCTCTTATCGTTATAAGAATCAGTTGTATCAAATTTATCAACAAGAATTATGTAATGTTCAATTTTAAGTGTCGACTATAATCTCCATTATTGTAAGATTATGATTTTCGAATGTCATTTTCTTTTGATAGCTTTTTATATGCATCATATTATTTGATTTCATGTTTGGAAATATATAGGATAAGATTAATTGCGTACCTAACAGCCTAATGTTGTGAATCTATTTTATAGCAAAATAATATTGACTTGAAATTTTCTCATGATAGTGGGTTGAGGAGCCAACACTTCTGATCACTCGTTTTGAGTATGCAAACCTTTTTCACACGGTCACAGACTGGTACAGTGCCTACGTGTCTTCAAGAGTTACTGGCTTGCCAAACAGACCTCAATTGGTTTTCGTAGATGGCCATTGCATGGTATTATTCTCAGCCTGACTCTGTTTAAAAATGGTCATTGTGCTTGCTATACATTTTAATGTTATTATTTACTTTCATATAACACACGCACATACGTATGTATACATAATTGGAGATTAGATAGAATATACAGCATGGTTGATTTGGCTATGTTTATTGATCATCTTGGGAGAAAATCTAACAGTTGAAAGTTGGTAATTTTATTTTTCTTTAAAGGTATCAATACATTGTTGCCAGGTTCTATCATGTTGCCGCATTATTAAGCAACCACTGGTCTATTAAAATCAAACACTTTCATTCCAGGACGCCCCATTAAAATTGCAATATTTCGTTGTTACTTGTCAGATAATATCCTTGGTTATGATTACCTACATACTTGTTGTCATCATTACCGATAAATACAAGTAGCCAAACGCTTTGCTTGTATGCAGGGGGAGGCATATGATCTCCAATATATCATTCAGTTTTCTGTCCTGCGTCATTAAAATCTTTAATCTTGTGTAATCAATATCTTAATGGTCAGTTAGGAGGAAAATTTGATATTTGTTTTTCTCTGTTGATATTTCAGACGCCATTGGAAGAAACATGGAAAGCCATGTTCTCGGGTTTAAGATATGCTAAAAATTTCAGCGGGCCAGTTTGCTTTCGTCATGCTATCCTCTCACCTTTAGGATATGAAACTGCCATGTTTAGGGGTCTCTCTGAAGACATCAATTGTTACGGAGCTCCAGCCCATGAATTATGGCAGAATCCTGATGACAAAAAAACAGCCCGAATCTCAGAATTCGGCGAAATGATACGAGCTGCATTTTCACTTCCTCTACACCGACAACACCACAGCTCGAAATCAGGGTCAAGAAATCATAATGTCCTTTTTGTCAGGCGAGAGGATTATTTGGCTCACCCTCGCCATGCTGGCAAGATTCAATCAAGGCTTAGCAATGAACAAGAAATATTTGATGCATTAAAGAGCTGGTCTTCAAGTCATACAGAATGCAAAATTAATTTAGTTAATGGGCTTTTCGGACATATGTCGATGAAAGAGCAAGTGAGAGCGATTCAAGATGCATCTGTAATCGTGGGTGCTCATGGGGCAGGACTAACTCATATTGTGTCAGCAACACCAGAAGCTGAAATATTAGAGATTGTTGCTAGCGCATTTAGAAGGCCTCATTTTGAACTAATTTCTAAGTGGAAAGGACTAAAGTACCACCCGATATATTTGAGTGGATCGCATGCTACTCCATCTGTAGTTATTGACAAACTCAGTAATATTTTGAAGAGCATAGGATGCTGATAGTGTAATGGAGTTATATTTGTGAATTTTGTTAAAGGATCCATTGAATTTGTGGGATAGATTTTGTTAGGAGAACAGAGATCCTTAATTATTCCTTTGATGCGATTCAAATTTGTTGGGAGTTGAGACTGATTGATTGACGAGTATTGTATGGCGAGAAATACAAACCGGCTGACAGGAAGATGATGAGGTTGGTTGAAAGCATGCTGCTGCTGTTGGCCTGTTGCTGTTTTTGGTATGATATACGACTACCACCGGCCGACATCATTGAACATAGTAGTTGTACTATTTGCAAGATTGTAAACATGTGTAGACTTTTGAGTTTTGATTGTGCATTTTCTTCGGTTTTCTTATCACGACCCTTTTTTTTCCTCGAGGCTTTCGTTTATTAATGAACGATACACCGCATGGATATCAAATTCATGTTTAACGTCAAGTTATAGCAGAATCATTGAACATAGTGTACGATTTATAAAAACTATTTGCTTATATAACTGGTCGATGATATGATTTCGATTATACGGTATTAGAATATCACATGTGTAGATGTAAAACCGTGATTTTCAAAATTACCATTTATAAAAACTTTTAATATTTAATAAACGAATAGAGATAGCATTGATCAAAACCAGCAACTTGAAACAAGAAATGCTTAGAGGCAAGAAATCATCGAAATCTAAAGTGGTCGTACATTACAATGTTCATCCCGTCTTTTTTTCTTTTTTCACAACTATGAATGTTCATAACTCATAAATAACCAAACTACTCTTACTTAGATTATTATTCGTCTCAATTAACACAACCAACAATTGAATCTCACAACAAACGATATGTTATGTCTTTCAACGCTCGGAAAAACAGTGATGAACACTAAAAAGCTTCGCACACCTGCAGAGCTGGTTCACAAGACTCGAACCCTTCTCCTTTATTCCAAAAACTCTCTCGATGTCGGCTCCCAGGTTTCTCAATATTCATCTTTCCTGGATTTTTCAGCAAGTTTTCATTTTGGCAAATTAAGAAAATATAGAAATGGTTATTGAGAAAGTGTAAGTTGTGTTGTATATATCTTCAGATGACAGAACTGGACTCACTACTTAGGGAGTTAAAGTTGATTCTTTATGGCGATGACTACTCCGAGCCTTCAGAGGAAGCTTGTGCACAGTTAACTGACGAGTTCTTCAGAGAAGATACTTTTCGTCTCCTTATTGTCTTTCTTCCCAAGCTGAATTTGGAGGTCAGTATTCAACTGTTGTCAATATGTTTTCTGTTTCTTGATTTTTTTTTTAATTTTTTTTCATTTAAAGATCGAATTTATCATTTAGTAGGCCCGTAAAGATGCGACACAAGTTGTTGCTAGTTTGCAAAGGCAACCCTTGCCATCTCGGTTTCAGGCTTCTAGATATTTGGAAGTCAATCTTGATCTTGTAGACATTCTCATATCCGGGTATGTTATGTGTTACTAGAATGATAACAACTGATCAAGATTTTGACAATGTGATTAATTAACTTTAGTAACTTATATTCAAACAGTTATGATGATCCTCAATTGGCTCTTCATTATGGTAGGATGTTGAAGGAGTGCCTGCGTCATCAAATTGTTGCATCGTAAGCACGAAATATTTCGAGTTAATTGAATTAGAAAGTAATTATGCTTTCTGGGATTTTCTTAATTCTCTAGGCCGGTTTGATTTGCAGTTACTTATTAGAACCAAATCAGCTGAAGAAACTTGTTGGTTACATACAACATCCAAGTTTTGATATTGCTGCAGATGCTGCAGATGCATTCAAGGTTGGTGATTTATCAAGAAAATCTTTGCATCTAATTTTGATCAAAATGTATGTTGTTCTGATTGATTTTTATTATTCATTACAGGATCTTTTGACTAGGCATAAATCTACAGTGGCAGAGTGTTTGTCCAAAAACTATATTTGGGTAACCTCCCTTATGTTTCTTCTTTGATCTTCGTTTTTCATGCTCCAAACAGATATATATGACATACGTACTTTTCGCTAGTTTTTTACCGAAGTGAACGAAAAGCTACTGAAATCCGCAAGTTATATCACCAGAAGACAAGCTGTAAAGGTATCCATAGTTTGAGACTAGAACTATAAAGTTGTTACTTAAATTGAATTGTTAACTTCTTTTTGTTTTCTGGTTCAGCTGCTGGGATGCATATTGCTTGAGCGTTCAAATTCTAATGTTATGTCGCGCTATGTAAGCTCAAAAGATAACCTAATAATTCTAATGAATCTTCTAAGGGTAAGATGCTGATCTTTACCAATTTTCGTCTAGTCATTGACTAAATTTTGACCTGAAGTGCACATTGTTGATGAACTTTGTTAATCCAGGACACAAGTAGAAGCATTCAGATTGATGCTTTTCATGTGTTCAAGGTATTGTAAAGTCTCAAATATTGAAATATTTGCATTACAGATTCTGTTTTTCTCCTGTTTTTGGTTAATTGCTGACTTTTGTTAGTATATATTTCTGGCAGCTTTTTGTAGCAAATGAAAACAAGCCTCCTGAGATAGTGAGCATACTTGTTACAAACAGAAGCAAGCTTCTACGTTTACTTGGTGCCTTCGTCTATACAGGTACCCGAATTAATTAGCTTCTATTTTTCTAAAAGTTGATTAATTAATGTGATTTTTGTGTTGTTTGTAGATGATGAAGTGTTTGAGAGAGACAAAAACCATGTGGTCAACGAGCTCGTTGTACTGGAGATTCAAGACTAAGATGTCTAGCTTTTTACAAATCAAGAGACGCGATGTCTAACTTTTTGATCGTATGTAACAATGAATAATTATATATATAATATCGTTTGCATTTTTGAAAACTCAAACCTAACTAAGAAAGTTTCTACAAGACCATTTTTGTACCTTCTACCAGGTAAAAAGAAGAGACAAAATGCAAACTATAACTACTGGTGTCAGGAAAATGTAATGGTTGAAGCTAGCAGCAGCACTATTTCTTCTTCTTGCAGCTTCTTCTTTTAGAACACATGTTCTTTTCCCTCCATGATGTATCTGCCAAAATTGTACAACTCATTTGAGATAATGACCAAGATAAGCAGAACCCAAAGTAAAAGAAAACACCATCACAAGTTAAGTAATCCAACTTTATATGCATTCCATATGAAGAATACATTTTATATCAAGAGTATAAGTAAACCATAATTGTCAATTATAGTCATTACAAATGATACCGGAGATAAAAAATTGACGGTATTAATTTCTCTTGTAATCTATTTTAGATGATTAGATTTTAAGAATATCAAAACCTTTATTAGTCTTAGTGAAATATAATAATCAACCACGAACAACCAATAATAATAATTAATTAATTAATAATATAATGAAAACCGATAAAGAAAAGAAACACAAGACCTCTTCGCCATTATCCTCCATATGCTCACAAGAAGAGTGTAAAATTTTCTTTTAGGTTTGGTTGACTTTTAACTTATTGTCAAACTTGGTAAAATAATATTAGGTATGCCTATGCCTATGCCTATGCCTATGCCTATGATAAGCTAAAATTCTATATCTTCTAAGTCTAAATTTTCAATATAGTAGTTTGAATGGCATGATGTTATTCTACTAATTAGAGCGTCCATGGGAGTTAAATGAAAGTTGTATGGGGTGTAATATGAGTTGTATAGATTGTAAGGGAGGTTTAATAAAAGTAAAGTGGTATGAAAAGGGATCGGTTAAATGAAGAAATTGGTGGGCTCCATATTTTTTTTATAATTTTAATAATCGTGGACCCCGCATGTTTAGTATAAATATTTTATTTTCTTTTTATTTACTTTTGTTAATATTATGTAAAATTTAACTTAATATATTTTTAAGTTAATTAATTTTAATGTATTTATATTTTTCAAAAATTTCTTAATATATATATATATATATATATATATAAGGAGCTTTGAATTTATAAACAACATAATAATATATGAACCGCTGTGAAGAGATCAAAATAAAATATAATCTATAGGTATTGTCGTTTTTATATAACACATGTTTTATTATTTTATTTTTAGTTTCGTCGTTTTTAATAACTAGGTGTTTAAGTATTTTATTTTTTAAATTTTGTAATTTTTAATTAATGTATTTTTATTCTCGTACCTTTAATGTAATGAATATTTTATTTCATATTTTTAATTTATGTATTTTGTAACTCTATAAATATTTTTATGAAATTATATATGTGTGTGTGTGTATATATATATATATATATAATGCTGATGTGAAAATTCATTAAACTATGTAGAGTTTAATGGATTGTGGAGGTTAAAAAATAGAGTTGTATAGATAGTTGAATGCTGATGTGACAATCCATTAAACTCTTGTAGAGGAGTATGGATTATGAATGCTCTTAGGCCAACAATATACCCACATTCCCTCGGTCCCTCTTCACACCTTGTGGTGTCACCGCATACCTTATTTTTATATACCACTCGTTGCATGGTTACACAAAGGAAAAATGAAATTAGTTCACCACTTTCATTTTTTACTTCCTTACCTATGTAATCATCAATAGTTATATTCTCTTTCTTAATATTTAAGAAAATCATTGTGTTTAAATAATATGACTAATAAGCAGATTTTAATACATGGCAAAATTAACTTATAAGATAACGAGTGCAAATTTATATAAGCTATCTTATGAATAAATTAAGTCTATTTCTAAAACGATTTATTTAAGATATAAGACATTACCAGTAATCATAGTTTAAAGCTACAAATCTGACTTAATATTAGCCACAAAGGGTTACCACTTCCTAAATCTTTTTCCAGTTTTTAAAGATTAAACTGAAATTAGATAAATGTTAAACCTATAAAATCAAAATTAGTTTTTTGTATTTTCCATTGATGAGTTCTGGAGGAGCCGTTAGAACATCTTCGTTAACGGGAAGAAATCTTCCCCAAAAGCAATGCATTCGCCGTCTATAATTTACAAATTCATACCAATTTCCCATCGGAATTCTCATTCCTCGTCCCGTTAATTCAAAATCTCCATTGTACAGGAAGGAAGGAGAATCAGGGTGAGGGTTTACGATAATTCGTTAATCCCAGTTTCTAGGGCAAAAAAGAAAATTCCAAAAAAAGATTCGTCATTTGTACATCAATGGCGTCCATAACGATCTATTCCGGCATGGATGAAGAATTCCCATTACCTGAAGAGACCGTTTGTTCCCGGAGAAGATGTTGTTTATGGATGCCGTGTATGCATTGCCACCGTCTTACGTTTTCCGTCAGATCGAATTGGTGGCAAGGGATGACGGACGACGATAAGGACGACGGTAATCGGTGCTGGTCTAAGGGATTATCACCGTTCAAGAAGATCAAGGAGTGGTCGGAGCTCGTTTTCATCCCAAAGTTGAAAACGTTTATCCGTCGGTTTAACAAGCAACGGTGTAGGCACGG